>CM027119.1:31217839-31327886 GCA_015476505.1 Urochloa ruziziensis | reverse complement strand
TGTCAAATTGTGTGAGAGGTTGAAAGTTTTGCCCAAATGAGGTTTTCTGAAAATTTGCGAAGTTTTTGAGAGTTTGATCATTGGAATATCTTGCTGGGCATATGTGGAAGGTTTTCAAGTTGAAACGGCATCGTTGTGAGTTGGTTTAACCGCCCCCGTGCTGAGTGCACACGAGTTGTGAAGATTTGAGCCATTTTCGAGTGATTTTCGCACGCACAAGTTCACTTGTTCAGGGGGAGTTGCATCTTTGCAGGGGGAGTGCTTTGAGAGTCCTGAAAAGTGAGTTGGAGGATTTGAAGTTTGTGATTTGCGCTTTGTGTTTTTGCTCTTTTGCCGATGGTGTTGAGCCCTTTCGCTTCTTCTTGAAGGGTCGGCGTTTCTGGAGTTTTCTCTTGCAGAGTGACTTTGTTCTCGGCTTGTTCTTGCTTTTAGTCACTCGCTTGAGTCTTGTTTTCTATTTCTTTTATATTTTCTTCATATCAATTGGTTACTATGTGTGTGTTGTCAATGCACTCATCAAGGGGGAGATTGAGGACCCAGTGTGTCCGAGGACCGTGGATGGTCGCTTCCTGGTGTGATGAGTGATTGACAACGTGGTGTGGATTGACGTTTCCCTTGGCTTAAGTATTGCAGGTGTAGAATGCGGCTTGGTTGCATTGGTGCAGGTGAAGAACAGGCGCGAAAGGTCTTAGCCATGGCGGCCTCCGAGGAGCGGAGAGACAAGTAGGCTTGGTTCGAGGGACCCGATGGCCGGTGGATCAAGTGCGGTTCACATGCTGGCAAGAACGAGCAAGGGGACGTGGTTCCGGTGCGAGGTAGCGGCTCACAACCGAAGCTCGTACGCGGACGAGAAGCCGGCGCAAGGTGGCGGCTAACAACCGAAGTTTGCGCGCGGGGTTTGGTGATTTGGCCACAAAATCATCAGTGGACGGTTTCCCTTGGTTTGGGCCTCAAAACCAAGGACCGAGGACTCGACGAGGCGAACTTGGGCAGCTGGGCCGAGTGGGCTGACAGGGGCGGTTTAACCGCCCCCCAGGGCCGGTTTAACCGCCCCCCTGGGCTGGCCCAAGAACGGCGTCGAGGAGCTTCGATCCGGAGGACACGCGGCGTGACTGCAAGGCTTGCGTCGGAGGGAAGCTAGCTTGCAGTGGAAGGTGCCCGAGCCGGAAAATATCTGAGATCAAAATGTCAAATTTGCCCCTGAGGGGTATGTATCACTTAGGGGTAGTTTAGTCTTTAGAGCACCACCACTTGGACTACTAATAGGCCCCTTCAGGGCTGGTGGCTGCTATCTCTCCAGTTATCTCTTTAGGTTTTCCTTTGAACTAGTTTTCCCTTCATCCCCTCCACCTAGAACTACTTCGAATCTTTCTTAGTTTTGTATAGGTGAATTCATGGTTATGTGATGGAGTTTGTGCTGCTCATCTTTGTGCCATGATTTGATTTCCCGAGCTCCCTTTCCTTTTTCTATCTTCGTGGGTATTTTCGGAGCTATTTTTGGGGGATTTTCGTTCTTCTTGTTCTAGGGCGTTTTCTCTCGGATTTCTTTGGGGGATTCACGTATGAGTGCCTTGTGCCTCTTTTGCTGGTGATCCTTTGCCCCCAAACGCCGAGAATCGCTCTGGATTTGAGATTTTCGGGATGAACTCGAGGTCATGGTGTTCTCCGCGAGATCTGCGATTCCGGGAGTTGTACTGAGTTAGAGGCCGAGATCTTTTGGGAAAACACTCCACAGGAGGTCTAGATCATGTGACCAAAATCTCGCCTCAAGAGCTCGAGCGGTTTGGGAGATCCACTTTTGTTTTGACTTTTTCCCGAGCCACCCAGGCCCGGCGGTTTAACCGCCCCCCCTGGCCGGTTTAACCGCCCCCCTCTGGGTGTGTTAGATCGAGCCGCGTTTCGGGTCATTTTGGTGTTCGTTTCGATTGGTTCGAGTTCCGCTGCTTGTTTCTTGTTCCTAGGGTCAGTAGCTTGACAGTGGCTACGTGATCTTGGCAAGATTGCTCTCGGAGGTTTCGGAGTCATTTTGGGAGAATAGCCGGATTGGTTGGAAAGATTTTTTATCGGCTCCCATTCACTCCCCCCCCCTCTGGTCGCCGTTTCGGTCCTTCAAACGGGCAATAGGAGCAAATGTCTCCTCATAATCTATCCCCTCCTGCTGCGAAAACCCCTGAGCAACCAACCTCGCTTTGTTTCTCACTATCTCACCACCCTCATCCATCTTGTTTTTGAACACCCACTTGGTTCCTATAGGATGGCAATTTGGAGGTGGTTCTACTAACTTCCACACCTGGTTTCTCTCAAAGTTTTCAAGCTCTTCATGCATGGCATTGACCCAATCAGAATCAGATAAAGCGTGTCCAACATTTTTGGGCTCAAAAGACGTGACAAAAGCAGAATGAGCACAATGTGAGATATTCTGTGACCTCGACTGTGTAGTACGTTCATCCAAGTTCCCGATTATCTTCGAAGGTGGATGATCCCTCTGTACCAGCTGGGGAGCTTCTCGCCTCGAGATTGCCTCCCCCTCAACATCAGCTTCCACTTGAACTCGATCATGTGCGCGACTCGATGAAGGTGTAGCAGTGGGGCCGTCGTCGAACGTCATAGTAGTAGTGGAAGTAGAAGGTACACGATCTCCACACTGGTTCAAGAATCCCTTCATCATCTTCATCATCAGGCTGTTCTTCCTCAAAGATGGGCTGTCCCAATTCATCATCACCTGTACACTCAAAGACAGAAGAGCTACACGGAATAGTCTCGTCGAAGGTGACTTCGCAAGTCTCCATGATTTGGTTAGTCTCAAGATTGAGCACACGATATGCTCGAGAATGATTAGCATAACCAAGAAAAATTCCATCCATCGAACGAGACTCAAACTTGTCCAAATTTCCTTTCTTCAGAATAAAACACTTGCAACCAAAAACCGAAAGTGACACACGGGGGAACGACCATGGAAAAGCTCATAGCAAGTTTTCTTCTTGAAAGCACGAAGGAAAATCCAATTTGAAACATAACAAGTTGTATTCACCGCTTCTTCCCAATACTTTCTAGGAGTCCTATGCTCATCTAGCATCGTCCTAGCCATCTCACAAAGTGTTCGATTCTTCCTTTCAACAACCCCATTTTGGCAAGCAACATATGGCGAAGAGTATTAATGTTCGAGACCAAGATCACGACAAAAGGCATCAAAACGAGTGTTCTTAAATTCCGTACCATTGTCACTGTGTACAGCTCTCATGGCACCACCATTACTCTCGTTTTTCAACCTCAAAATCAGATCTCGAACAAAATCAAATGTCTCATTCTTCGATGCCAGAAACAACATCCAAGCATACCGAGAAAAGTCATCCACCACCACAAGAACATACCACTTCCCACCAACTGAACGAACGCGAGCAGGACCAACCAAGTCCATATGCAAAAGCTCCCCTAGACGCTCAGTCATAACATCTGTCAAATGTGGATGGGAAGCAGCAACCATTTTACCATGCCTACAAGGTGCACAAACCAAATCTTTCTCGAACTTGAGCTTGGGCAATCCTCGGATAAGGTCAAGAGCACTCAAGCGTGTGAGTAAATCAAAGCTCACATGACCCAATCTCCTATGCCACTTCCAAAGCTCAGAAGAAGTACCAGCGATCAAACACCGTGAAGGACCAAAAGATCGAGAAAAATCAGCACGAAAAATCTGTCCCTCGGGAATGATCATACACACAAGATCACCTCTAGAATCAAGAATTCGAGAATCACCACTCTTAAACCGAACCTCATAATGCTCATCAAGAAGCTGAGAAACTGAAAGCAAATTGAAACCTAGATTCTTGACAAGAGCAACCCGCTTCAACATAAAATTGTCACTCACCTGAATAGCACCCTCAGAAAACACTCTACCTCTACCCTTATCCCCGAAAGTGATGTACTGCCTGGACACCACCGGGGTGAGACTGGAGAACCACTTCCTATTACCTGTCATATGTCTCAAACAGCCAGAATCCAGCAACCAAAAGTTCTCCAAGCCTCCCACCTGCACAATCAAAAGCGAGAACGAGAATGAGCGAATGACTCGACACTGGGGTTAGCACAAAAAGAGTCAAACCAGTATCGGGCCATCTGCTCAAAAGAGGGGTTAGCAAAATCAACTCTACCACGTGAAACCCTCTCGTCTCTCACCATCGGACCTCTAGCACCACGCGGGGGAAAACGTGGCCTAGACTCTCTCCTCGCCTCGAAGCTACGGTCGAACCTCCCTGAACCAAACTGACCGCGAATCGGAGGCCGCCTAGCAAACTCACGACTAGCTGGAACACCACGACTGCCAGACAAAGGAACTGTGCGCACAAAGGCCTCTCCTCTAGGCAAGGGTGAACGAGACACAGGCACACTACGGGAAGAGTAGTACCTGTCCCTGTTCCCCATCTCCTTCTCTCATCTCACCTCCCTCTTCTTCCTCCAGCAGAACTCCTCAAGGTGTCATCCCTTCCACAATGCTCACAATGGAAGCGTACTGGTTTGGGCTTTGGGGTTTCTCTCGGCTGTGGCCTCTCTCTCGGCTGGTAAACCCCACTCCTCACAAAGGTCACTCTCCTCTGGAAGTTGTTTGTCTTTGGTGGAAACTTGGGAGGATCTGGAGTGGTGTCAAGCTTGTTTAGCAGGTGGTTGGGTTTGGGTGTGAAAGTGTTCTTGAGAATGGCTTTCGGTGGGTTTGTGGGAATGTTTGTGGTGGAGTTTTCAGGTTCACTCTCTTTCTCACCACTACTCTCACCAACTTTCTCAGAACCCAGACCACGACCATCAGCTCTCTTAAAACCAGCAATCAACATCTTAAGCTGAGGCTCGCGACCCGACAACCAACCCAAACACTGTCGCAACTCATCATTCTCATCTTGCAAGCGATTTACACACTGTTCTAGCTCAACATTTTTCAAAGCGACAACATCACAAGCAGAACAAGAATTTGCAATAGGAGATTTCAGTTGAGCTTCAAGTGAACTAATCATGGTACGAGATTCAAGCAACTGAGCATGCAAAGCAGGACAAGAAGTACAAGCACCTAGCAAAGATGATCTAGACTTCAACTCAGCAAGCTCAACCCTAGCACCTTCTAGTTCATCTAAGCATGTCATGTGTTTCTCCTTAAGCACAACCAGATCAGCAAGATGCACATCACAGAACGAGCATTCAATTTCATCAGACACAAGAGGAGCATCTTTCAACACAGCAATCTCTGACTCAAGCTTAACTGCTCTCTCCCTAGACTCGCAAAGCAAAGACTCAAACTCCATCGCCTTCTTTCCATTCTCAGAAAGCAAGGTCTCAAGCCCAGCCACTCTATCCTTGGACTCTCCTAGCAAAGACCTAAACTCTCTCTTCTCCTTGTTGGTCTTCCTAAGCACATCATCACGGTTATCGACCAACTGCTCTAGTCTAGCAATCTCCTTACGCAAAGAGGTGGGATCGGTCAATACCTCATCCTCGGAGTCGGAGTCGGAGTCGTCCTTGCTCTTCACGGAGTCGTGCGCCATGGTGCAGTAGTCGACGGCGGCGAAGGAGATGCCGTTGAAGTTGCGGTTCAGGTTCCTCTTCTCCTTGCGGTGGCCGCGGTCTTCATCTTCGCTGCTTGAGCTTGACGACGTGTTGGTGGAGCTTGTGTCGATGTCGCTCGCATCTGCCACCATCGCTCGAGATCGGTTCTTCTTGTGTCCACTGTGCTTGTTCTTCGACCTTCTTTCTTCCTTGTTCTGGTGCTTGGAGCGGTACTCGTCCTTGGGACGGTGCTTGTGGTCATCTCATGGGCGGTGCTTGCGGTTGTAGTCGTTCTTGATCTTCTCGGGGCACTCGGCAATGAAGTGGCCCATCTTCCCGCATCTGTAGCACGTACTCCCGGCACGCCTCGAACCCTTCCGGTTCTGGTACATCCGCTCGAACCTCCTCGTGAGCAACGCGAGATCCTCCTCGCTCAGCACCTCATATTCTTCATCTGGAAGAGACACAAGAGAAGACAAAGCAAAGTGTCTGGGAGTGTTAGCATGTCCATATCCAGAACCACCGACTAGAGCCAGACTATGGGGATCAGTCGGACTCTTAGCCTTGGCAAACAGCTGTCTGTCAACCTCAGAAGACTTCAACTTCGAGAAAAGCTCATCAATAGACAAAGTTTCATAGTTAGCCGACTCCATAATCGCCTCAACCTTGGCACCCCACACGGATCTATCAAGTGCTTGCAAGAGCTTGATAGCTCTATCATGATCCGAGTATGGGAGTACGGTAATGTTGGCTTTCATGTTGTTGACAATGGAAGTGAAACGCTGAAACAAAGCATCAACAGACTCTCCAGGCAAATGAGCGAAATTTTTATATTCCGATACATCGAGAAAAGCCTAGCCTTCACATGGCTATCACCACCGTGGGCTACCTTGAGCTTCTGCCAGATCTGGCTAGCTAGGTCCTCGCCCAAAACTCGCTCAAACTCCTCGGCAGACAAAGCACGGAACAAGTAGTCAACAGCTCTAGTGTTTGCCTCAAACTTATCCTTTGCATCCTGGGCATCTAAGTTGGTGGGATTGACATAGTTTCATCTTTGGTCACATCCCACAGCAACTTTCCTTTGCCTCGCAAGAAAGCGCCCATACGCGCAACCCAGTTCGGGTAGTTCTTCCCATCGAAGTGCGGAGGCCCGGAACCCCGATCTTGGTACGCCATCTTTGGATCTTAGACTGGTTAGAGTCGCAAAGACCCTTAACCGGCTCTGATACCAATAGAAGGACCGAAACGACGACCAGAGAGGGGGGAGTGAATGGGAGCCGATAAAAATTCTTTCCAACTAATCCGGCTATTTTCCTAAATCAACTCCGATGCCTCCGAAAGCAATCTTGCCAAGATCATGTAGCTACTGTCAAGCTACTGACCCTAGGAACAAGAAACACGCAGCAGAACTCGAATCGATCGAAACGAACACAAAACGAACCGAAACAAGACTCGATCCAACACACCCAGGGGGGCGGTTAAACCGGGACAAGGGGGCGGTTAAACCGCCCTGGCCTGGGAACCTCGGGAAAAGTCAAATCAAAAGTGGATCTCCCAAACCGCTTAAGCTCTTGAGGCGAGATTTTGGTCAGATGATATAGACCTCCAGTGGAGTGTTTTCCCAAAAGATCTCGGCCTCTAACTCGCTAGAACTCCCGGAATCTCAGATCTCGTGAAGAACACCATGACCTCGAGTTCATCCCGAAAACTTCAAATCCAAAGCGATTCCCGACGTTTGGGGGCAAGAGATCACCAGCAAAAGAGGCACAAGGCACTCATACGTGAATCCCCCAAAGAAATCCGAGAGAAAACGCCCTAGGGAGTGAAGAACGAAAATCCCCCAAAAATAGCTCTGAAAATATCTCCGAAAATAGAAAAAGAAAAGGGAGCTCGTGGATTCAAATCATGGCAAAGATGAGCAGCACAAACTCAATTACCAAACCATGAATTCACCTATACAAACTAGGAAAGATTCGAAATAGTTCTAGGTGGAGGGGATGAAGGGGAAACTAGTTCAAAGGAGAAAACCAAAGAGAACTAAAGAGATAACTAGAAGAGATGGCAGCCACCATGCCCTGGGGGGCCTATTAGTAGTCCAAGTGGTGGTGCTCTAAAGACTAAACTACCCCTAAGTGATACATACCCCTCAGGGGCAAATATGACATTTGGTTTCAGATATTTTCCGGCTGGGACACCTTTCACCGCAAGCTAGCTTCCCTCCGACGCAAGCCTTGCAGTCACGCCGCGTGTCCTCCGGATCGAAGCTCCTCGACGCCATTTTTGAGCCGGTCCAGGGGGAGGCGGTTAAACCGCCCCTGGCTGATGCCACAGCCCAGTGGCCCATCTTCGCCACGTCGAGTCCTCGGTCCTTGGTTTTGAGGCCCAAACCAAGGGAAACCGTCCACCGATGATTTTGTGGCCAAATCACCAAACCCCGCGTGCAAGCTTCGGTCATTAGCCGCCACCTTGCACCGGCTTCACATCCGCGTACGAGCTTCGGTTGTGAGCCGCTACCTCGCACCGGAACCACGTCCCCTTGCTCGTTCTTGCCAGCATATGAACCACACTTGATCCATTCGGCCACCGGGTCCCTCGAACAAAGCCTACTTGTCTCTCCGCTCCTCGGAGGCCGCCATGGCTAAGACATTTCGCGCCTGTTCTTAACCTGCACCAATGCAACCAAGCCGCATTCTACACCTGCAATACTTGAGCCAAGGGAAACGTCAATCCACACCACGTTGTCAATCACTCATCACACCAGGAAGCGACCATCCACCGGTCCTCGGACACACCGGGTCCTCAGCAACCCCTGCTCGTGGAGGACGTCCAGATATTCGCCGTCGACGGTGCTCCTCGGGAGTCGTCGGGTCCATGGGACCTCCAAACGGGCCCGCTTGGCATCGGAGGGCTCCGGAACGGACGGGATGCCTAGCTTGGGAGCCATTGGAGCGTGCGAAAGGGGCGAGGGGTGGAAGGCTCGCGGCGGCAAGGAAGGCGACGGGAGGCTCGAACCCTGGAAGGGAGCTGGATGGAGGCAACAGAGCGAGGAGCGGCGGCGAGTTCAAACCCTAAGGAGAGGCGAGGTCTTCCCCCGGCCCCCAGGCCTGCCCTTATATAGGGCTAAGGGGGGAGGGAGCGTGAGGGCACCCCACGCCGCCCTCTTTTCTCGCGCCGCGGCCGTTGGCGGGCCCGCATGAGGCCTCGTGGGAGTGGGCCACGTGGCGCGACCCCACGCCCGCGGCAACCCAACCGACGCGCGAAGATGAAGGAAGAGTGGGCCCGGTCCCGCCCTTTTCGGGCCTCGAGCCGTTCTCCTCTTTTTCTTTCTCCCCCAAGCAACGCGACGCGGTTGCCACGCGGCCGGGCGTGCGTCCCGAGGCCGGGGCAGGAAGAGAGCGTTGAAGTGGGGGGGGTGAAGCGTCTCGGGAACCCGTCCTCTCCCCTCACCAACCTGGCGGAACCATCGGGGCCCCTACGTCCTTCGCTTGTTCCCCGACTGAAGGATCTCCGCGCCGGCCCCCACCCCCAAAGGCTGCTACTCCGTCCTTACTATTCTCCGGGGGCCACGTCCCCGGAAAGCCCCCCCCCCCCCCCCGAGAAAGGGCTACTGTTGGGGAAAAGCACGCGGGGCCCGCCCGCCAGGTGGGTGAACAGCAGGGGGAGCAGGGTTTTTTTTTCGCTACAGTAGCGGTTTTTTTGGGAATAAAAACCGGTCTGGTAAACCGGTCAAACCGGCCGGTTAACCAGTAGGATCGGTTTGGTAGGGTCGGTTTTGAGCGGTAACCGGCCCTATTATGCTACCGGACCGGACCGGTAACCGGTCAAACCGGACCGGTTACCAACGGTAAAAAAAACCCTGAGGGGGAGGGCCTGGGCCCGCGGGCCTGGTCGGGCCCCAGACGGAGCCCCGGGGGAGGCAGGGGCCCCCGGGAGCTAAACGCCGCCGGAAGAGCCGGCGGGGGAGGACCGTTCTCCGGAGAAGTTTCGATAAGGGCCGGGGAAGTCCCGATCGGGGAGGGACCTCCACGGAGGGTCGGTTCCCACCGATGGCACTGAAGACCCTCGCGGGAGGGTGGATCAAGAGGAGGCTCGGGCGGATGGCGCGGGACAGGTCGGAAGAGCCCCGGTCGTCCGGGGCACTCCCTGGCGGGGGTAGCTCTTGCGGAAGAGCTCGGGGAGAAAGCATTAGACGTCACCCGACACCATCTGTCAGGGGGGTGACCCCACGGCGGAAGGACAGCAAGGGCCCCCATCCCCGCTCAGGAGGCGCGGATGAAGATCATTACCCAACGGCCCCTCCCGTACTGGCGGGGCCCAGGGGGAGTCCCGATACCGTACCGGGGGTATATAGGTCATTTCACATCTAGAGTTAGGTTCTAGGCCGCTATAAATACAGCCCTAAGGCCTTGGAGGCAGGGGCAGAATAACTCTTGTAAGATCATCTAGTCACTCAGTCCCCTAGAAGCTCTCTAAGGCATCGATCTTGCCTCAGAGCCCCGAACGTACTGTTTGGGCAATTGTAACCACCAACACCAGTCTAACACAGAATTTCCTTGTATGCTGATGATGTAGCGCTATTCCTCCGACCAGCTGCAAATGACATTAATCTCACTTTGAATATTCTCCAGCTATTTGGGGATGCTTCTGGACTGGTGACCATTGTGCAGAAAAGTAGTGTCATGCCTATACAATGCTCGGAAGAACATCTTGCTCTCGTTCAGAATCTGCTCCCGTGTGAGTTGGTGAACTTCCCATGTAAGTATCTGGGTTTACCATTGTCTCTAAAGAGGTTAACCAAGGAGCAGCTTCAACCTATCATAGACAAAATTGCTAATCAACTCCCGGGATGGAAAGCCGACTTGATGAATTGGGCTGGTAGGGTGGTTTTGGTCCAGCATGTTCTTACGGCAATGATAGTCTATATAGTTATGGCAATCGATCTACCTCCCTGGGCAATCAAAGCAATTGATAAGATTCGAAGAGGCTTTGTGTGGAGAGGTCGTACAGATGCAAAAGGGGGCCACTGTCTCCTTGCTTGGCCAAAGGTGTGTCATGACCGTGAACTAGGGGGTCTTGGAATCTCTGATCTTAAGTCTCTCGGGATTGCTCTAAGGGTGAGATGGCCCTGGCTGAAAAAATCAGAACCAAATAAACCATGGGCTAGCTTACCGCTCCAAGTTGGGAGTGATGTACAATCACTGATGTCGTTGGCAGTCTGCACAGAGATTGGAGATGGGGCAAATACGCTGTTTTGGAAGGATAGATGGCTTCAGGGCAAATGCATTCAAGATTTGGCCCCATGCCTGTTTGGGTTTGTGCCTAAAAGAAGAGCTAACAAACAAACTATCCAAGAAGCCTTGACAAATGAACGGTGCCTGGAGGATATTCAGGGAAATATCTCTGTGGAAGCCTTGATTGAATATCTAGTCGTGTGTGACTCTATAAGCAATGTGGTGCTGCAGCAAGGTATCCCTGACAAACATATTTGGCGGTTGTCTTCTTCAGGATCATACACAGCAAAATCGGCATACGAGGCTCTTTTCCATGGGTCCATTTCTTTTGAGCCGTATCAACGGATTTGGAAGACCTGGGCTCCACCTAAATGTCGCTCCTTCATGTGGTTGGTCGCCCACAACAGATGCTGGACTACAGATCGCCTAGCTCAGCGAGGCCTTCCCCACCCGACACAATGCCCACTATGTGATCAGGAAGATGAGAGCATTCAGCATCTATTGGGATCATGTGTGTTCAGACGAGTTTTTTGGTTTAGGTTGTTCCAATCTGTTGGCCTAGCTGTCCTTGCTCCACAGCCACAAGAACCCTCTTTTGATGGCTGGTGGAAGAGGGTAGAAGAAAGGGCAAGCAGTGATGAGCTACGACAAGGATTGAACTCCTTAATTACCCTGGGAGCCTGGACCATTTGGCGGCATCGCAATGACTGTGTTTTCAACGGAGCCATTCCTAATGTAGCGGTTGCTTTGACTGTTGCTAGAGAGAAGGCTGGGCTTTGATCTCTGGCAGGGGCTAAAAGACTAGCAGCTCTAACTGGTGTGGGTTAGATATCCTAGTCTCGGATTGGTCGTCCCACTTTTTATAGTTGACCCAGTGATCTGGTGATCTCGGCTTGTGTTTGTGAGTGTGGTTGGGTGTGTGAGTGAGTTGTTGTGTGGGTGTGAGTCTCTTTATGACTCATTCTTCTCCTATTAATACAACGATGTGCAGCTCTCCTACGTGTTCGAGAAAAATTGATGTGGATAACTCATAGCTTCATATAACATCTCATGGTCCATCGGCCCAAGCCTTTACTCGCCCTTCATCACTGCCTTGGTCCCTCAGCGCCAAGCCTCTTGCTTGCCCTTCACACTTGCATGGTCCATCGCAGCCAAGTCTTGCTTGTCTTTCACCATCTTGTCATACAAAACTACTTGTATACCACATCTTCAATATATTCACTTCCTCATTATGACCACCATATGAAATTCCAATCCAACAACATTTTCTTGGTGATCAATAACTTATCATGCTCATCCTTTTGATCTTTATCAATTCATGATGTTCATATTTATTCACATCTTTATAACAACTAGTTGAGCTTTACAACGAATTCAAGTCACTTCACCAACATGACTCAAGTTGCTCATACTAGTGCATCTCTATGGACTAATCACCTGTGTATCTCAACATAAACACATATTAGTCCACCTAGGTTGTCACTCAATTACCAGAACCAAACAAGGGCCCTCGGCTTGGAGTGGTAGAAGACGTCTGCGTGATGTAGTGGAAGAAGAGCAGCGACAGGGATCGAGTCTTGGGGCGCTCTCCTCTTCTTGCTCCGAAACGGCGGCGGTGGCGTCGACGGTGACGCGTCCACGAACGGCTCGGCTCCGGCTCCTTCTCCCTTCCCTCGCGCTCGCCTTCTTCTCCTTCTCCTCTCTTCCTTCTTCTCGTGCGGAAGCAGCTAGGGTGGAAAGGGCAAGCGCCCGAGGTGGATGAGGAAGGGGGAGCGGACGCTCCTCTGTTTTATAGCAGCGGCGCGGCCGGGTGGAGAAGGGGAAGGCGTGAGCAGATGGTTCGGGAGAGGGGACACGCGGCGATGGGAGAGGTGAGTGGCTAGGGTTGGAGCGGGCAGCTCTTATCTCGACGTGCAGGCCCAAGCGCACGATGGGAAGAGAAAAGAGGGGCGGCTCGCGAGATGGCTTGGAGTTCTCCTTGATCTAGGGTTAGGGGTGGCGTGGAGGTGGTGTGGATCGAGGAGTAGGGCACAGGTAACCCTGCTAATTAGTTTGGGCTTAATGGTTTTATTGGGTTGGTTTCCTTTATAGTTTCTTTTAGATTGGTTACTAGTGGATTCACTAGTTAGATGGTTTGGTTTGGATTGGATTGGATTACTAGAACTAGGAGATGGTTTAGAGGGGTTTGGAGAGAGTTATATTGGTTTGTTCCAAATGACATACATGTATGAGCCTAGCTCTTTATGTGGGGCCCACATGTATGTAAAGCCCTACCACTTTGCACAAAGTAGCGGAATGTCAAATTAAGTTGCATGCAATAAATTTCGATCGATTTCGTCAAAATTTTATAGTGTGAACGCGAGCTTTTAATTCTAGGGTACGGCTCTAACGCGGGCATGTATATAATTTTTATATAAACTCATAGTTTGTTATATCAAATCCATGGGTTGTATGTACTAATGGGTTGGATTGGATTGGTTTATACACACTATGGTGTGGAGTGAAGCGGGGTGAAAATTTTATTATTTTCATGGGAGTTGGTGTGGATAAAGGGTGGATTTGAATCCAATTAGCAGGCTTTGGCACAGGGGGCACGAGATGAACTCGTGGCGTGAGAAAGCGGAGCGGTGGCAGCAGGCGCGGGCGGCGGCAGCAGGGGACACCGCGGTGGCGGGAGGAAAGGGAAAGCTGACCGGTGGGGCCCATCGGTCAGTGGTGGTGGCAAAAGCGACAAGCGGCGGTGGTTGGAGATGGGCCGGCGGGGTAGCGGGCCGCGAGCTGGGTTGGAGGGGGAGAAAAGAGAAAGGGGCCGCGGGGGTTTGAGTGAACCGGTAGGTTAGTTGGAGGGCCGGTTCTAGACTTTAGTTAGCGGGCTGAGTTAAATGGTTAGGGCCCAAGTTACTTTAGGTTTTTCCTATTTAATTGATTTGGATTTGAATCAATTCAAATCCAAACCACACTCAAAAAATCCAAATTAAATCCAATAAATTCTAAATATTCACACTAAGACATAGACACCTTAACGAAAATATTTAATTCATTATTTAATTCTTAAAATTTTGGAAAAGGTTCAAAGAAGACATCCTTATATTTTTCCTAGCTAGTATCAATTCCATGAAAAATTTTTAAATCCATATTTTTTATATTATAAACATTTCAGAAAAATCTGGGATGTTACATAAGGCTTGACATAAGAGCATTTTATTACAACACTTGCGGCAAAAAAAAACATATATTTACATATATAAAGCATGTGCACATGTGCTGCTACTCCATCCAACGATGCACCCTCCAAACTCTCGTAGAGTGGGAAAGCGTATAAGGTTTATGAAAAACCTCAGTAAGCAAACTAGTTCAACCGAGTTATTTAAATCACAGTTAAATAAGTATCGATTTAAAAATCAATATTAGAGATCGAAGCAATGTATAATATGGTTTGGTCACTGTAGCTCTCCGTCTGCTGTAGCATCGCTACAAACTAGTGACATTCGTAGTTTGTGATCCGGACTTCAAATGAAGCATGTGAGTAATCAAACGGACGATCCTAAAATTCATCCGAGCGACTGATAAAAAGTTAATTTTTGGTCATCAACTTTTGGTATTCACATATACAAAGCATATTTTACGCTTTACGCATTCTAGTGTTACAGCTCCGATCTGCTCACCATAGCTAGAGGCGACAAGCATGGGCTAAAATGCTAAATCAAAGAAAAAGCTAAATCAGCCGGTTTGATCCAGCCTCGCCTTAAGCGGTTAAACCCTTCTTCTTGCGCGACAAGCCGACGCCTTAAACCTCTTACGCCAAAAGACATAAACACCCCTGTACCACCGTGGCGTTCCTAGGTACCATGGGTATTAATTGGCTCAAAAAAAAAGGTACCATGGGTATTACGTAAATTTCGCATAAATCCTCCATTCCTTTCCCAAACCTCTTTCTTGGAGCTCTCTCCTCCCTTCCAGACGCTTCTACTCTTCCTCTCTCTCTCCTCTTCTGGTTCCGGCGGCGGAAGGGTCGACGCGCTCCTCGACTTGATTCTTGATCCCGGGCGGCGCAGGGATGGTGGCCTTGCGCCTCCTCGCGCGCGTGTCCAGGCATTGCGTCACGGCGGTGGCGGCGTCCACCGCGGCGCGGCGCCCGGGGGCGGCGCGCTTCGGGTTGGTGGCGGCGGCAGCCGCGGAGCCGTTCACCGCTTCCTTCTGTTCGCTAAGGGTGAGATTTCTCATTTCTAGGACGCCTCTTAGGTTGTTCGTTTGGTCAATCAAGGGCCTATTGGCGACTGGCGTGGCGAGTTATTGTGGTTGTGGGGTGTTGATGATGTTCCTTGCTTCTGTTTAGAGGATTTTGCATCCAGGATTGTCCGGTCGATTCAAGATTTTATTTTTGTGTTATTTAGCAGAATTATTGGGATGTGGCGTGGCATATAAACAATCTTTCTGGGTGATGCTGCTCAATGTAGCTCAATTGGTTTGGGAATAAAAAGGCTTTCTTGTTGGTTATGGGACTTATGGCGAGATAGTCATTCGTGCAAAATAATGTAGTAAGTGTGCTAATTGAGGATATTTTAATTGCTAGATTCGGATGTGTTAATTGGAAATAAAAGGTTCCCTGTGTGTGCTCAACTGCTCAATCTGGTGATGTTGAGAGGATTTTGCATCCAGGCTTAGCCATCGATCTAAGATTTTACCTTTTATGTGTTATTTAGTAGATTAGGATGGTATTGGAATGTGGGGGTAAAAAAAAATTGATCTAGGTGATGCTGCCCAATGTTGCTGTGGAGAACTCTACTCCCCTGCTTTATTGTTGTTCTTGCTGGAAGCATTTTAGGTCCTAATATCATAGTGCTTTTTTTCTTTTAGTGTTGCCGTCGTTCTTTGGGTTTGGTATCTACTTTTATACGATTGGTTTGGGAATAAAAGGCTTTGTTGTTTTTGGTGGTGACTGGTGAGCTTGCAACTCATGCAAAACAGGTGTATTATGTGTACTAATTGAGGATGTGTTAGTTGATTCCTCACATTTCTTGTCGTGGATTTTAGTGCACAAAACTTATTTGTTTAAATTTGTGGTTTAGCAGGAGTCTGAGCTAATTGAAATTGCTCCATAGCAGCTTCTTAGGGCTTTAGCCGGCCAGCAATGTATTTTTGAGCTTGGAAGCAACCTTTGGTGACTTCACATGTTAATTTTGACGACAATTTTTGTCCATAGGAATAATAAGGTCGATAGGTGATCCTATCTGTTGAATTTGTCTAGTAAATGTTTGATTAATGTTGATTCTTTGTAATTGTATCTCAGTAAGAATTTATTCATTGTTCTCCTATCTGTGACACATAAAATAGGTAGCCATGCCATGATCAAGAATTTAAAACTAAATGCCATGTAGCATTTGTATTTTGAATGTTGGCTATTCTGTAAATGCAAATTTAAAATTGTTTCTCTATATTATTTTTGTTTTTTTTCACAACATTATCAAAGCAGCATACATCAAAGGGAACGATAGAACCCCATATTCCTCAGTAAGGCCTTGTTCAGTTTGGGGGAATTGAATGGTATTGGATGCTATTGGGACGTATTAAATCCCCAACATGTCAAAATACGGCTCAATCCACTCCGATACCTCTCAATCCACTTGAGAATGGTATTAACCGAACAAGGCCTAAATGGAAATTTAGACTTGAAGAACACATTGCAAATTCCAAAACCCATGATCACCGCATACTCTCTTAAATTATTCTACTACCTGATTAAATTTATTCTTCCTTGAACTACCTCACCTTTAAGTCTTAATGTCAAATGATAAAAAACATTTAGCATACTTGAAATATGGTGTAGGTAATTTAGGAATATATGGTTGTGTTCCACCTAGGTTCTCGTATCAGGGGGAAAGGTGTATAAATTGTTAATATAATATAAATTGATCCCTAGGATGTTCATGTAAAAGAAAGGAGTTTAGTGGGGTTCTGCAGTAAACTGCCATTTTACTTTCTTGACACTTAGTTGGGATGGCATAAAGCTACAATAGGACTGATTATGGCACACATATTTTTTTCTTAACATTTACAAACTTTATTCCTTCCAGCATGCATACTAAATGTGGGAAAATACATTGAGTGTTTTGTGTTATCTGGGATCTCTTCCCATTTTCATCTTCTTAATATAATGATTCTCCTGCGTTTTTCGAGAAAAAAAATCAGAAGATACTATTCACAGTCAGGAAATGTATGTTCATTCTTTGGTAACTATGGGACTATTGATGATGCGTGTGTTCTTACTCACAATCTTCCAGTAAACCAGTATAACATCTACTGGTGCTGGACTTCTAGTAGTGATCTGATGTTCAAAGACCAGTCTTGCTATTATGTTAAATTCATTGAGTATGCTTTGCTGAGGGACTGTTTAGGGAATACATGGGTCACCAAAAACTACATTCTTGCTATTTTGGCAAATTATTTTTCCATCACTAAACTGTTCTCTTATTATAGATCTTTCTTGCTTTCTTTACTACCAGGTTCCATATGTGTTGAATCATCATTCGAGATACTCGACCAGCATTTTTCAAAGGTTTGGGTTCTCATCTGTTTCGCACCAACAAAGTGACAAGGAGGTTAAGGAACCAAAGGACCAGGAAAGCACCTCAGATGCATCCAGTGAAGACAGTAGTTCATCTGGAAGTGAGAAGGCATCAGAACAAAGTCTGTAAGACTGAAGTTCCATTTTTTTTTAGCAGATCAAGTTCCATTCTGTGTTAGGAGGTGGGGGTACTAAATGAACTGTATTTTCTGATATAGGTATTGAAGACCTTGATCTGTCAAAAGATGATCTTGTGAAGCTAGTTAATGAGAAGGAAGGCTTGTTGAAGTCCAAGGACGATGAAATCAAAGACATGAAGGATAAGGTTTTGCGCAGCTATGCTGAAATGGAAAATATCATGGCTCGGACAAAGCGTGAATCTGAGAACTCCAAAAAATATGCAGTACAGGTCTGTTTTCATCATCTCTTGACATGTATTTCCAAGAAATGAAATTAGCTCTTGCTTATAGCATACATCACATTTGTGCCTGCAGAACTTCTCTAAGAGCTTGTTAGATGTTGCTGACAATTTGGCTAGAGCATCATCTGTTGTCAAGGAAAGCTTTTCAAAAATTGACACCTCTAAAGATTCTGCTGGAGCTGTGCCACTACTGAAAACCTTACTGGAGGGTGTAGACATGACTGACAAGCAACTAGCAGAGGTAATCTTGCAACTTCCCTTCGACTGCCAAAAAGGACTTCTATCCTTTATAGGAACATCTTTTTTCTCATCCAAAATTTCCTCAATTTGGATTTTGTGCAACAATATTCCCTAGTGTGAAAACCTGCTCTCAAATCTGAACAGGTTCTCAAGAAGTTTGGAGTTGAAAAGTTCGATCCAATAAATGAGAAGTTTGATCCTAGCAGGCATTGTGCAATATTCCAAATTCCTGATTCCTCGAAGCCACAAGGAACTGTTGCTTCTGTTGTAAAGGTATGCTGTCATAAATGCACTTACTATCTATTTGTGAGCAGATTCTAGGAAATCCAAGCATGTTGGGATTAGAGTTATTGATCTTGATCTATGCTTTGTTTGCATAGTAGCTGTTGAATTGTGGATGCATTCATTAATATCCCTGTAGTTTGTTTAGATATGGACATATGATCTTACAGATTATACTGCAGCCATAGTGGAATATATCTGCCGGCAACTTTGTATACAGCCCTACTTGGTTCTTGCGTTGTATTGCAGTGGCTTGTTAATTTACTCTGTGCTACTAAGTAATTCTATTCCAATAGGGGTTCCACAGCTTTTGCCTTGAGTCTAGAGTGGTTTGTTGAAACTGGGCAATTGGTTGTGGTTTAGTGGTCACAATGAATGATTATTTTTGCATGTGATTTTACTCCAATAGAGAGGAAAGAAAGAGAATGTGTGTGATTGCTTGGCAGTTGGTTGGATGCTTGAACATGCAGTATTTTGCTAGTAACTGAATCTCTTAGTAACAATATATTGAGAAGCAGGGGCGAGCCGAGTCTGAAGTTAACTTGTACTTTCTTACCATGTGGAGTCCCAGCAATCGGTTCCACCATTGCATGCTCATACATATTACTATCTATATTGGTTACCCTAAAATATTATTTTTAGCATTGACGACTATTGCGAATTGCCAACTGTGTCCTTGCAACTAGTGACATCCGTAACAAATTGTTTATAACAGGTGGGCTACATGTTACATGATCGTGTCCTGCGTCCTGCAGAAGTCGGTGTCACAGAGGGAGGCGCAACCGCACCTGAAATCAAAGAGGCAGAACAGCCTGATCAGAAAACAGCCGGGGATTAAGTTAGCTGACTGTTTTAGGTTCATGTCAAGGAGAAGAGGCGGATGTTCTTTTGGGTCTCACTCAATTTTTGTTTAGAGCTTCAAACGTATCAACCAGGAGAATTTTGACCGACCGTACCGTAGTTGGCGCCAGAGACACAGTATGACAGGCAGTCTGCTGCATCCTCTTGTTTGGGGGTGAAACCCTTTTTGCGGTTTGAAGGAAACATTTGATGCCACCTTTGGTGTACTGAGCTTACAACTTTGGTTTTACTGTGGGCTAGGCTATAAGCAAGTGTTTTTTCCACCTTGAAGTTCGATAGTTGAACATGGACTGTTTTCTGCATCAGAATAGTCGCCAGTTAATGGGCCTATCATAATCATGCGTGTCTTGCGAGCTATTTTTAAACCCATATACGAAGCACGCAAACGGCGACAGGCAAAATCTACGGCCAACTTCCCAGAGTCACAAACCGAACGCGTGAGGTGAGCGAGGCAGAAGCAAACCATGGACACCGTCGATGACACCACCCCGGTGAGGTCGGCGGTGGTGATGGCGAGGCGCCGCCACCGTGTGCCATCCTCGTGGTCGGAGACTGGCCGCGCCGGCGGTGAACCCACGACTTCTACGGCTTCCCGGAGGCCATGTACCAGGCACACTCGGACTCAGGCTCTCCTGCAGCAGGTCGGGCTGATCATGTTCTGCTGGCTCTGCTGTGTATCGGCGGCACAATACTGCCAGCATTTCACCTTCAGAAAAAAAGGAATCAGAATATTTGAATGCACGGGGAAACTATATAAAAAAAACTCGTCGCTCATCTTCAGACAGACTGTTAAACACATTGTGATTCTGAGGTCACATGCTCTCGAGCAGCTGCCAACAGTGACTTATCACGCCATGACCAACTCAAGGTTGCGACTATCTTCTTACAGCAGTGAAGTGGTAAACGACATCACAATTCGCCGACCATGCGTAGGAGGTCGGGCTGGCTGACACAATGTTACATGCTAGATTATGGTACACGAAATCCGCCTCGTGGGCGGTTCAGGTGGAAGATGAAGCTGACACTTCGATCCACACATCTCTAGGTGGCCATGGGGGGCTAAAATGCTTTCCGTTTGAACCGGCTTTCAGGACGCGGGTTGCTATCTTCTACGTCGTGTGACTCATCCATGCCCATATCGGCATCAGTGTCGTCATCAGGGTCTTCCAGCTCCAGGTTCAAGTTGAGCTCGCTGCTGGAGCCCTTTTTGCTAGTGTTTTGCGCCTCCCCTGCGGCCTGAAATACAAAGATGCATAGATAAGTTTTGCATTCTTCTTAGAGGAAAGCTGTTTATATGATGAGCCTTAACATGCAGACTGTCCAACTTATGAGACTAGCTACATCCTTTTACCCTCTACTTGACCACGGCAAAGATATATTCTTATGAGAGATCCAAAAATTACAGTATAACCAGGAGTGTTCTGGATGATACCACCAATTCAAGACTTCCAGCAAACCAGCTATTCAAGAAATTCAAAAGAATAAAAAATCTGAGTCCCCATGAGCCAACCAACAAACATAATCCACTAAACATTACAGTCGTTGCGTTTTGACGCATATGGAGATAAGACGCAAGTGCTTGACTATGGCTGAAATGTAAAGGCCATTGGGAGGGATATGCAGCCATCTGGAGCCTGCCTATTGCAAATAAATGGCATAATTGAGTAGGGATATTGCTTCATCAACAGGAACACCATTGATTTCATTTTTGTTTGTCATCATGGCAAGGTATCACAAGATGTTAGATCTGCATCACTAACCATATTCTGAAAAAGGATTGGAAGCCTTCTTCTCTAATTCACATTTGAGATCAGAATCAGTACATTCATTAACGATCTCTTCTCGGTGCACACATTGCGTAGAAATCTGCAGGTTGACTAATTCCTGTTTTGATCGTCACTCACACTGACCAGTATCTGGAGCGATTCTAACATTACAGACAAATGACAACCGTACTAAGCAAAATAGGAACCAAGAACTTCTGACACTGACTCATATCTGGATCAATCCTGATTCTCAGTGTCACTGCAATCTGAATATGTGGTAGGAAGAACAGATACATGAACTGCCCCAACTGAATCCAAACCCATTTGACTAAGTTTCTGCCAGATATCTACAATCGCACAATTCGAGTACTGCAGAATTGCATGACGTCTAATCGGAAGCTAAAGTTAGCACACACCACAGATGAACTAGTTAAACCCTAACCCCTAACCCAACCCAACCTTAACTAAAAGAAAGAGCGCTAAATCCTGATCAGTCCCAAGCAATAGGTACAACCCCCATCCACGAAATGCTACATGATGGATTAAGACTCAAATCGATCGCATAAGAAACCTACATTACCTGTTATATAATCCTAATTTTGTGCGCACAAGCTGCATCCCCAATCCAACCATGGGCATCCAAGTTCTCGAAACTCTACATCAAATCGATCCCACCCGAGCACAACAATCAAGCATGCAACCCAAACTAACTCAAATCTCTGTAAGCCGAGGAAGCTCACCGGGACGTAGCGCCGCCTGCCCGCGGCCGCAGGCTCCACGGCGCGGTCGGCGCCTCCTCCCGAGCCGCCGTTCACCGGCGTCCACCTAAACAGCACCACCTTGTTGTCAGCCCGTGACGCCCCTCCCCCGGACCCGGTGGGTCCGGCGCCGGCGAGGGGCACCCAGGCCTTGCGCCACTTCCGCACGGGCCCGCTGAAGGAGGCCGCGCTGCTGCCGACGGGCCCGTACCGCGTCGAGGACCGGCTCAGCCGGGGGGCCACCGCATCCATCTGCCACCCGTGTGTGGCGAGCGCAGGCGCAGGCGTAGCCGCGTAGGCGTCGCCGCCGCGGAGTGCTCCGGCGAGGCGGGCTGGGACGGGGTGGGGGGAGTGGAGCGGAAAGGAAGTGGCGAGCCGTCGACACGGGGGGAACAACAAGGGAATATAAGATATTTTAATGGAACATACGGAATGTACGGCACTGACAAGCGGGCCTGAACTTGTCATCAGTAATCTCAGGGTAATAAAAAGTTCTAGAAGTAGTTCAAAAAGGATTTTAATAATCATAAAATCTAAACAGAGAGCGTTACCTCTTCCCGTCGTCCCCCTCCTGCCATCGTTACTTCACCACACGGAAAGTGACAAAGCTCCGGCAGGAGGGGGGTGGGTTGCGGGGCCGCAGGGGAGGTGGTGAAGGAGGGGGACCTTTATGTCCCGGGGTTGCCGGGGGAGGGATTCATCACCGCCGCCCTTAGAGGAGGGGGCTGAGGGCGGCGGCCGACCGACGGTGGTGGTGGGAGAGGCAGTGGTGGAGCGAAGGCGGCGGCGGGGGATCCCGGTGGACAGTGGAGGAGGCGGGGGAGCTCGTCGAGGTCGTTGGAGTCGAGGCCGTCTAGACAGAGGAGCTCGTCGAGGTCGTCGTCGTCGCTCCCCTTGATCTAGGGTTAGGGCTGGGGGAGGGTGGCGGGAGGCGTGGCAGTAGCCGCCAGCCGCGAGCCGAAGGAAGGCCGGTGGGGTTCGCGTCAGCCGGCAGCGGCGCGAGCTGCCGGAGCCAGGGGAGGCGGCGACGCACAGGGGATGGCGCGGCACTGGGTTAGGGTAGGGAGGGGGAGGTGCGGCGACGACGGCCCCCGGAGCCGAGGAAGGAGGAGGCCCGCAGGAGCTAGGCGGGAGAGGCGCAGGCGTCGGGAGGAATGAGGAGGAAGGAGGAGGTGGAGCCAGGGTAGGGGAGCGCAATCTCAAGTTTGAGGGCAAGCGCATCAAGCG
This sequence comes from Urochloa ruziziensis, assembly GCA_015476505.1. Taxonomy (NCBI): domain Eukaryota; kingdom Viridiplantae; phylum Streptophyta; class Magnoliopsida; order Poales; family Poaceae; genus Urochloa; species Urochloa ruziziensis. Next base: position 31,305,009 of record CM027119.1, on the reverse strand, counting down.
CTCCGTGCGCTCCTCACGCGCATGTGTCGGACCCACCATCCACAGCCCTCAAACTTTATTCGCATCCTCCTCTCTCACTGTCCAACAGCAGCTCTCTCTCTCTCCCCTGCCGCCTGCCCATTGCTTCGCCGCCGACGCCGACGATGCCCCACGCCTCCGCGCGCTGACGCGCTTCAACCAGCTGCTCTCCAGCTAGGCATTTTTTTTATGAGAAAGTTTGTTTTCAAAAGTTTGTTCAAGATTTTGTTGTAAAACTTTCTGAAAAATTTTGTTGCCTGAAAAAATTTGTTGCAAAAGTTTGCTCAAAATTTTGTTTTCAAAATATTTTACAACAAAAGTATTCTTCGATAAATTTTTGCAACAAAAGTTTTCGCTCAAACAATGTTTTCTCTGAATTTTGCCTCAAAATTTTTTCCTAACAATTTTTTTTCTCCTAAAAAATTTTTCATGGCAATTTTTTTTTGTGTGTGTGAGGGACGTTGGAGGTGTGCGGGAGCCGTGCAGGAGGCCACGACGTGGAGTTGAGCGCGTGACGTGTGGGAGAAGGCGCGTGCATGGTGAGCCGTGGGGCTCACGATGTGGAGTGCGGCGTGCTGTATGCCCCGTGCGGGGTGAGGGTGCTGCTGCAGGTAGGTGGGGCCCGCCACTATTTTGTCATCATGTACGAGCGTACGGTAGCCTCGGTGCGGGCGGCCGCAAACTAGCGGTGCCCATAGGGGAGGGTGATTAAAAAGAGATAGTTTTCCAAAATAGAATATACAAAAATAAGAATTTTTTGATTTTAAGAAAGGCCTCCCCACAAGACTAACTCCCCACAAGACTAAAGGGAGGGCCTCGCTTGGCTATTTTTCATACAAATTATTTACGTGAACCCCGATTCCTGCGCGCGCGCGCACACACATTGTGGGCAAGCTAACTCAGCCATACTCAAATGAATTTACCACCTCCCATGAAATTCCTAACAAAACCATCGATACTCCATAGTTCCTATCAGCATCACAGACCGATTTCTATCAACAAAGAGTGAGAAACTGTGCAATGGCATAAGGTCAGCACAAACAAATTACGTCACAACAGAGTAGCAAGTGTAGTTAGTAAGCTTACAGCTGGCAGATTTAAACTAGAGAAGCTGCAAGTTACATTACATCCATTACAGCCGATATTTCAGTCAAGTTAGTTCAGTCTCAACGGTGCTGGACCACATGCTTTCCTAATAGTATGCGAATGTCAGCTACAAAATTTCCTGCTGGTTCCAGTGCAAGAACAATGCAAGATATTCAGGCACACCATCTGCAAACCACTCAGATTCGAGGACCAGATTTTCTTAGGGACGAGGCACCGCGACAAAATTCGACATCATGTACTCATGCACACGCCCCATGAAACCCCCTTCATAGACGCATGTTTCTCGAGCTCAAATTGGAGCCATCCTGTGAGAAACTGGATGCCGACATGAACTCTCTTACAAATCATAGACCTGAAGGGAGAACGCGACACACTAGATTTTACATGTCCTGAAAGCACCTGCTGGCAGGACTTTTGTAGGGCCTGAGCTCTTCTTACAACATGGGGCATCATCCGCAAAGCTTTGCCTGCCAGTGCTTGAAAGCATAAACTGATACCAAAGCTCAGGCGTCCAATTGCAGCTTCACAGAAAGTAATCTGGTGCAGGCCTCTTAGAAGGAACACCTCTTGATTCCTAGAGGAAATGGGCAAATTAGATGCTAAAGGATCAGGTGTTCAATTGAGGAAAGGCATTACAAAGGTGGAGAATACAAACATGTGGTGCAGCTTCAAATACACGGAACTGCTTATTTAGGTTCTCGTCCAGCTCCAGGATTGCAGCAACATTGCCACACCTACAAGTAGACAAACTTTTTGTAAGGTAAGGAATTTGTGAGGTCAATAACCAAAAAAAGACTTTACGCATGACACGATGTGAAACAAAAAATACATAACTTATACAGGTAGGATTGCTCTTGGATATTTCCATACTAAGTTCAAATTCAAACTCAATCCTAAGGATCCAGATTCTCCTCCCATTCAAACAGGTCTCTAGACAAAATTTGCCTCGAAAGTCCTAACATATTGAGCATACAGGCTACTAGAAGAACTGCGGTAAAACTAGTTGATTAGAGGTATGAAAATCGTCTTCCGAAACTTGATGACACAATTTTTAACAACATTCCTAAAGATAAAACATTAAATAGGACATGGTAAGCAATTAAACAATAAACAAAACCCTGGCAGCAGAGACAACAAACAGCTGAGGCTCGAATGAGTTGACAGATTTAGTCCGTGAATGTTTAGCAGCTTTTGTCACCAAAACATATACAGTAAATCACAGCTCCTCCCCATCCCTCAGAATCCAGATCTAATCTATTTTCAAACAGATTTTTGGTAATAACGAATGCATAGTTATATAAAATCATCAGGACACCAGTTTTTATAAACAACAAAATTTAAAGATTCAGTCAACTTCAAAAGAAAATTGTTGAACCATGAATTTAAAGTACCTGTAGCAGTAATTAGGAGCAGACCATACAGTTACAATCTTGCTATTGAACATCCATTTATACCCTTCCATGACAAGTTGATGCGCACGGCAAATATAATCTATGTTGTTTGAGTGGTTAAATGATGAAACCACATTTCCACCAAAGAGGAATCCTGCACCTCGAGGACTCAATCCCCAACCATCTACAGCATCCTCTGGATCAGACCATAGAAGGTCACACATGGCCCCATCATGAGGTACTTCTTGCTTGCGATCTATTACTCTTATCTGTTAGAGCACATGTCGAAACATTTAGAAAAAATGGCACATACAGGCAAAAACAGCACCAGAGAATAACTTGCCTGATCCAGTGTTGTGATAGCAGGAGAAAGGCCTCCATGGACACTAAAGATTTTGTTTTCAATAAGTGCAGACAAACTGAAAAGAACAGATAGACCTGCTATCAGATCTCCCTAATTCAGTAAATGATGGTATTGCTTGGATTAAACTAATACCCAAAGAAGATTGCCTTAAATAGTCGAATATATCTGTGCAATATCTCCAGACATTGACTGAGCCATATTTGCGAAGGCACTCATCATAAAATCCATAAACCTGCAGCAAATGGATGAGATCAAAGGAAAAGGAAATGCTCTTTCATGATAGGGCAATACAATACCCAGCTAAAAGTAACCACACCTGTGTGATTTGCCTGCTCTCATGATTTCCTCGTATTAAAGTTATACGGTCTGGATACCTAACCTGAAGATATTTTAATCACACGGATTAGGAGCAGAAATTAATTGGGGGTAAGTTTTAATCTTGGTATGTTAAAGAGAGAAAAATAGATGGTAAAGATGAAATTAATTCTGAAATCTGATGCATGAAACAGATACCAATGAGTTAAAATGGCTTGATGGAGGCACACCTCAAAATAAAATGACTAGTGTATCTTAACCTCATTTTTAACACTTAAAGTACATCCATTTCACAATCATTTCGCTCATCCGGTACGATTAGTGTTTAGCTGACAAATGCAGCCTTTTTCAAGGTAATAGGGTGCAGCTATTTTGATAAACTGTAAAGAATAAAGAATAGGTACAGTAGAAAGCTGAACATAACTACTAAACCAGGTTTCGCAGGTTCTCTATATCCTCTGTACATAATGAGAATGGTACATACAGAACCTCTTGCATGACAATGTCGTATTACTTAGTGTGGTCATGAACAAGTACTGCCATGGGAGTAAGGTAACAAATAAAAAATCCCCTTCCAGCAAAGCTCATTCTAAAACACTGTCTTTTCAATTTTACTACCATTCAGCAGGGGACAGGAAGTTTTTTTAATAGCCAACAATGCTCATTCTAAAATAACTGCCCTTTCAATTCCACAACCATTCAGCTGGGGCCTGGGAGTTTTTTTTTTTTTCACAGCCAGACATGGCTAGTGGCCATGAAATCACAGTAAACTACGAGTTTGCCAATAAGTCATCCATGTAGGGATGATGCTTTTCCATGTATTTGAACCTTGTAAGATACTCCCTCCGTCTCAGGATATAAGGCGCGGTCAAACTTGGCACGGTCTTCAATAATAACATTTGACTCTTAATATCTTTTATAATATAATACTTGTAGCAACAAAATTATAGTCATATGAAAGTACTTTTAAATATGAATGCAATTGTATTATTGTTGTAAGACAAAGTTTTTATTATACAAGCTTAATCGTAGGTCAAAGTTTTCAAAGTTTGAATTTTGATTTACGTGCGCGCCTTATATCCTGAGACGGAGGGAGTATGTTTCACTTCAAAAACTTTGGAGTACTCGTCATTTAAAAAATATTTGATTTATTCAGTACAAAAAATAGAGCTGAAAACTTTATTAAAATCGTCTCAGGCTTTTACAATATTTATTCCTAAGATCTTTCTAAAAATTGTTAGCTTCAAGTTGAAAACAACATAACAAAATTGATAGTGGGATAAGATTCAAGTCCAATCATCCACAATCTGTTGTCAGAACCTAATCGTTCTAGTGCCAATGTTTATTCCTAAGATCTTTCTAAAAATTGTTAGCTTCAAGTTGAAAACAACATAACAAAATTGACAGTGGGATAAGATTCAAGTCCAATCATCCACAATCTGTTGTCAGAACCTAATCGTTCTAGTGCCAATGTTTAATATAGAACTATGAACCAGCTGGAAAAAATTAACACATCCTAACAAATGAAGCTTCACATAGAACATATGTCCAAATCCAGTGAGAAACCGTTTCGAGGATTGAATAAACGTCTTATAAACAATTAACCCCCACAATCACCTTCACCGCGAAATGATTTAGCAAACAGGAGGAACACATGACTTTATGCTGCCGCAGAATATCAAGGTCAATCACATAATTTAGGGACAAACAATCCACATCCTTTTAAAATTGCTGACATCTATTATTTGGATTGCAAATCATTACCGCTGCATTTTCCCAATTTCAGCTAGAAACAATTGTAATGATCCTTTATTAGTTATTTTCCAACACACAATAATTGCAATACTCAGATGTTATCACTTCCACGCTCCAATTTTATACAAATATCATTCGGATAAATTAGTTCATGGTGTTGCGTGGTCCATTGTTATGTAGTTCCATGAAATTGACACATGCACCTACCATGACTGGAAGCTAACCATCAATAAGAGTTTGGTCAAGAAGGCCAGCTTTGCATGTCTCAGCAGCATGCCAGAAGCGGAAGCTAACCATCAATAAGAGTTTGGTCAAGAAGGCCAGCTTTGCATGTCTCAGCAGCATGCCAGAAGCTGCTTCTGCAGCAGCTCCAAAACAAACAAGCTCTGAATATACATGCATTCCAAAAGACACCCCAGTGCTAAGTGAAGCCTAATAATAGGAGGCAAACAAACAATACATATAACTCAAGTTCTAGAGGTTGCAAAAGAATTTACCTTTAAAGCCAAAAGAAGCAAAAATGTTTCAACAGAATAAAATCCTCGGTCAACAAAATCCCCAAGGAACAGATAGTTTGTCTTGGGGCAATCACCTCCAACCTTGAACAGCTCTTTCATGTCATAGAATTGTCCATGGATGTCTCCACAAATCTGGGTGCAAAAGTAAAATACAACTTATAGCAATCAGACTGAATACATGTAGAATGCTAATCTAGAAATAAAAACAGGTATTTGACACCACAGATGTAACCTAGTGACTTGCAGTTAATTAGAAAATTGTGAATGTACAATGGATCAAAAAAATGGAGTGAATCAGCGATTTATAGCTAAAAGGCAGGCACACTAAATATCCTATAGGCCTCCAGTTGGAAAAAAAAAGGATTAAAACAATCGTTATTGAGCAGCAACTTACATCCAATAATGCTAACATGACTCCCCCAAATTCACAATATCAAGTCATTATATTTTTTAAAGTTTGCCAAACGTCGCTAGCCACTTTACCATTACAAAAAATAAAGTTCTCACTATCATAACAGCTCATTTAACTGCCATAAGTCCATTGTTGATGCTATAATGTGTGCCACCTCATCATGCATGCTAAAATACAGTATGATCTAGCTATTTAGACATGCAGCTAACAAATGCATCAGGGTGGAGTGACTTAACATAAAATGGGGATAAGTCTGTACCAACATAGAGAATTTACAATTTAATAGTGAAGAAAGATCGCCAAATTGTTAGACCTATTTCTTGGGATGTTTTTGCCCTAGATGGAAGGAGTGTCACTCCTGCAGTTTTATTCTGGGAACGCGACTTTAGAACAAAATGAACTAGATTAAAACATACTGCTATATAATCCACACAACTAAGTTAATAATTGATGCTTGGATCATTAGAATGAAACTTTTTTAGGGCGATCGTTGAATGAAACAACACTACAAATACATGCATACTGGGAGCAAACTATAGCACTAAACTACTAAAGCTAAACCTTATGCAGGCAAATAAATGACTAGAAAAACCAGAGGTATTTCACTTTCGCCCACTAGAAAAGGCACTTAATATATCAGTAAATCGACAAAACAGATATTTACACCCTTCAACTATCATTCTTACCGAAACATAGTCATAAATTCAATACATGTACAAGCATGCACACTGCCGATACACGGAATCCTTTTCTTTTATGAAGATACAGGTAATTATTTTCTTTTATGATTTCACACACAATCAATATTGGAACCCCACAAATGATGCAGCAACAAGCTCCATGTGGAGTGAGAGGATGAGTGTAAGCTGCATGACTACTTCATGTGTTCGCATCACGGTATCTTTCTCAAGCAACCAGAGAAAGCATAAATAACAACTATTTCAACGATATAAACTGCACAAAGTAACCTGTCCGCCTGACATCATACCGTGGCCAAACCAAACCTGTCGCAATCCAGCGAGGTGCCTATTACAATCGCAAGCAGGAGCTCAACTACACGTACCAAAACTGTATAATCGGTCTCACATCACCCATCAGCACTACAACTCGCAAAGCACAACGGGGGGCGATAACCTCCCGCACCAAATCGATGCCGGAGACCGAATCGAGACCAATACGGAGACGGGTGAAGGGAAAGGGGAAGGAGCAGATGGGCGCGTGGCTGCACGTACGGTGACGGGGGCATCGACGCGCTGGACGTTGCTCTCCTCGACGAGGATCTCCATGGCCTTGAGGCAGAGCGCCTTGACCTCAGCCTCCGTGAGCGGCTCGCACCGTTTCAGCTGCTCGATCTGCCGGTCCAGATCCGACGACCCCATCTCCGCCTCCGCCGCTGCTGCGGGGCCGCCCCCACTCCCCCTGTCTCTCTCCTCCCTCCAGAAGCTTCCGGAAGCGCCGCGGCGGCGGGCTCCTCGCCGGGTGCTTCTCGAAGATTCTAGGGTTAGGAGGAGGCGGAGGCAGAGGCGGGGAAGGGGGGGTGGCCGGTGGCGTAGCCTGTGGGGGGCCGAAGGTTTCGCCGGGCGGTAAGCCTACCGCGATTTCGTTGGGCCCAAGATTCTCCCGGCTTCGGGAATCGGGCGGCAGAGCGGTAAGCTTACTGGATCACCGCGCACAGCAGGTTCCCCTCGTCCGTCGATTCTTAACGTTACAATTCCCTAATCCCCTTCCACTTTCCACTTTTTCAACCATATATAAGAATTGGAAGAAAAAACTTGCTCTAAAAGTTTTTCTTTCCCCTTACTTTTTTCTTTCCCTTTCTCTATCTTTTTTTTCTCAATTCACACCCTCCTTCTTTTCTTCTTCCTTTCCACCGAACCACCCCAACCATCTAATCCGCGGGGGAAACACGATCCCTGGTCACCCGATGCTCGCTCGACTCTAGCCGCCGCCGTAGCCCGCCACCGCACGGAGCGCGACGATGACGGCCATTCATGCCCGCCCAGCCGCCGCCGCCGCAAGCCCATCCTGCTCAGGGTGTTGCTAGCCTGCCTGCCCCTACCCCGGCTAGCCCGCCGCCGCGCGCAGCCCCGGCTCGACCGGCTCGCCACAGTCGCCACCAGCCCGCCCACCCTGGCTAGCCCCCGCCGCTCGGAGCACCTGCACCTGCCAGGCCGCGCAACGCCGCTACCGGCGGCCGTTCAGTCCGCCCGCGCCCGCATCGCCGCATGACGCCCTGGCCTCGGGCTGCCGTCACCGAGAGCCATCCACGCGCGGCACCACTCATTGTCGTGGCTGTCGTGAACATGAGGTAGGTAGAAGAAACAGAGGGAGAGATGCATAGGCCATTGACAGGTGGGACCCACATGTCAGGAAGATGGAAAAGAAAAAGGGAACCAAAACACTGAATTTGTGAAAGTGAATTCCCCCTAGCAGACTCTGAGTGGTTTCGATCTTGATTCTTGCTTAACCAAAGAGTTCAGCCATGCTCTTTGACTAACCCGGCACTAACAACCTCCTAATAAATCTCTCAAATTCGTATCTCTCTAGCAAATTCAAGCTAAACCGCTAATAATTCAAAAACAAACTAATCAACTGTAGCCACTAGAAGATGGATCTGCTGGTGCATCCTTCTTCTTGCGCCGGTACTTATGCCCATGAAGATGTCCACAACACGAATAATCCAAGCATTTGGAATGACCTCCTCCCATGTTTTGTAAATATTCTAGTGGGCATGACCGCACTGATCCTCGAATAACAAGAATAAGCAATAAGCGTATAAAAAAATCTACATAGTAAAAATATATTGCAAAAGATATGCGATGATGTTACAACTATTATTTCGGCATATTTCGCGGTGGATGTTGCATGAACATGAGGTAAATATTGTGACGATAATTTTTTTATGAGTAAATTGCACTCACCATACACCAACTTGTTAGATAGGTGCAAGTTAGTCCAACGGCTTGTAAAATGCTCAATTTAATACAATAACTTGACATGTGGGTGCAGATTGGTCCAATAACTTCTAAAACGCCTAATGTCATGCAATAAATTGACAAACCGGTGCACGTACAATCCAAATGTTATATCGGTAACATATTAAGCAAACTAGATTTACTTATGGTTTTTCTTCCGGTCAATAATTCTTAAATTTTTATCAATTAAAATTGTTAATTGTGACCGGGATGTTGTCTCTCAACTGTGCTTATGTACTCATTTTCTTGTAACACAAGTACATATGGCTTTAAAAATTATGTATGGCAGGTTCTTCAAAGGTATTGTTAATAATAACATATTGATTTCCTTTTTATCTAGCTGAAAAGAACATGTAGAAAACAGTGAGATAACATAGTTACTGTATATACATGCATTCATTCTCAAAAAAAGTATATACATGCATTCCAAAAGACGCCTCAATGCTAATTATTTTAGAAGATATTGTACCAATTTGCACCCACTATCAAGTTATTGTATTAAATTGAGCATTTTACAAGTTGTTGGAGTAATTTGCACCCACATGAAAAATTGTTGTATGGTGGGAGCAATTTACACTTTTTTCATATTAGAGTTGATAACATAGTTGTTTTTATGCATGTTTTTAATGTATAAGAGCTTATTGCTAATATTGCGGTAGTGAATTTTTTATGTTGTGATGGAGCGTTCGATGAAAAATTTTTCATTGGACGTTCGGGTGCTAGTAACTCCAACTGATGACAGGTGTTTTGGTTCATCGACTATGGTTTCAGCATAATGCAGTCCAATTTAATTTTATACATGTTGTGACGTGTTGGGAAAGCTACCAAAAGTATGATAGTTTGGTAAAAGACGTCTTGACTACAATATTGATAATTTTACACGCTTTCCAACTCTATTCTATCCATAGTCCGATCCGTAACCCACGTCTTGTCCCGTGTGTATGAAAAGTCGGAAAATATATATGTCCCTACTCCTAACACAAAATACCATTTTTTTCCTAGCCCGATGCAAAGAATGAAAAGCTCTCACCACATCTCCTATTTCCCATTCCCACCTCCCATATCGAACAATCCAAACGCCACGTTTTAGGATGGGGTACTAGTAGTTTTGGTGGTGGTGCATGCGCTAAAGAGAGGCCCTCCTACATTTAAACTTAGGGGGAGGAGGTCCTTCCTAAAATGGAAATGTTCACATTTATAAACATTTTCTTTTGGAAAACCATTTATTTTAACAAACCCTCCAGCTCCCCTACCCCCCGCGTCCTCCTCCTCCTCCCACCTTCCCTGCGCCCGCGCCTCCCCTCCCCACCCCCACGCGCCGCCACCGCCTCCCCCTCCCCCACCCTAACCCGGCGCCGCGCCCTCCCCCACGCGCCGCCACCCCTGGCTCCGGCAGCCGACGCGAACCCCGTCGGCATTCCTCCCCGCTGGCCTTCCTCTGGCCCGCGGCCGGCGGCTACCGTCGCCGCCGCGCCGCTAGCCACCCTCCCCAACCCTAGATCTGCCGCCGACCCATCCACCGCCGCCCCGAACCCGACGCCGACGAGCTCCTCCGCCTGATCTCGACGCCGATGACCTCGACGAGTTCCCCTGCCTCCTCCACCGCTCACCGGGGGTTCCCCGCCGCCTGGCTCCGGTGACGCTCCCGCGCCGCCTCTGCTCCGCCGCCGTCTCTCCCACCACCACCGTCGCCCCCCCCCCCCCCCCCCAATCCCCTCCTCTAAGACCGACGGTGATGAATTCCTCCCCTGGCAACCCCGGGACCTAAAGGTTCCCCTCTTCCCGGCGCCTCCGCCGCGGACGGCGGCTGCCGCCGCCCACCAATCACCCGAGCCCGCGCGCCAGTGCTTTGTTACTTCCTTGATGTCCGCCTCCTACTTCCCCTGATGACCCGGCTGGAGGAAGAAGGGAGAGGGGGCCTCCGCACAACGCTAAAGGGAGGCCCTCCTCCCTTTAGATTTTGTGTTTTAAAAAAGCATTAATGCTTAACATATTGACTAGGCAAATGCTTCATTTTTAGGGCCCTTGGTTTAGGTGATAGAAAGAGTCGCGCCTTAGTCATTTGGTGATTTGGACGGAAAAAGTGTTTTGCAGAAGACAAAGATATCCATCATGTTACATAACTAACGACATTAATTCAAGGCCCTTCATAAGATGGTAAATACACCAAACTTATTTGGTCCTGCCAGTGAGGTACCACGGCAAAAAAAAAAAAAAAACGTTGTGAAAACATCACTATAATCTGGATAAAGGATTTCAACCCTACTGCATTGTTTGATCGCAAGTGGCGGGTCCAACGTTGGACCAGTTTCACAGTTTTAGTATACGCATATAGCACGTACGCAATGCTTCCTCGTTCTTTACAAAAACACATGGACAGTATACAGAGCGAAAAATGCAGGACCCTACGAAAACATATAGCTCCGCAGGTTTTCCGACGGAGACTTCATCCGTTAGTATCGTAGTAACAACTAACACCCTCTGTTCTTGCATGTGCAAAAGGTACTATACGGCCACGAGTAACAGCTATCAACAACCCTTCTTGCCTGTGCTCCTGTGCAGTAACGACTTTCTTCTTCTAGTCTTTACACTAACAATCTTTCTTCACGGAAGACCCTTCCCTGCAGATATGTTTACAAGTTTCATTAAGACAGCACAAAGAAGGTAGTAAATAATCAGATAGACTCTATCCGCTGCTTACATAATTATCTGAGCCAAATCAGAAACGAACGTACAGAAAGCATCATTAAAGATATGTCACAATATTAATTTGTCATGATACTAGGGATTAAATACGGGGGTTAAAGTACATACAGTTGTCATCAGGATACTAGAGATTAAATTGTACTAGTGATATCTAGTATGTCACATTATTAATTTCGATATGGAAAACGGTATAACTATTGTAATTTATTGATCTTAGTAATATACTATTTAGATAAAGAACAGAAGCAAATAGAGAAGAGGTTACCCGAATGCTTCTTCAATCAATTTGCTTCCAATCAATATCCAAGTTCAAACCGGACAGGACTGCTTCGGAGGCCTTGCCACACTCCTAAAAGACGAGCAATATGTAACCAGAGAATATGATGCAGAGTGTGGAAAATCAAGGCCATTGCTGCATGGTAGCACATCCTACCTCCACCAGAAGTAGAGCTGCTCTGTGCACATAGCAGGGATTTGACAAATCCGGCTGCATTTCTATGTAGATAGTAGCATCCTCCAAAGCCTGTACGTCGTGTCCTGTATTCTGAAAGCAAAGGCTCCTCTTTGCATACAAGCTTGAATTATCAGGGTCAATTTCCATTGCCTGCAGCCATTTTACGATGTAATTTATACTAAACAAAAAATCATGTTAATCCTTACAAGAAGGGACTAAGAAAGCAGTAGAGAAAAACATCAAAATTAGACCACCCAGTTCTGGAGGATATACGAAAATTTACCATAGTATAGAGAGTCGATGCATGGGAATAATCCCTTCCATCGAATGCAGCATCCCCTTCTGCTTCATAATCAGGTTCATCATCTTCATAATCAGGTTCACCATCTTCATAGAGCACAGGATCCTAAAACCATGCACAACTGATAGTCAAATACAATACAGAAAAGTACGGTGAACTGAAACTATAAGAACAATATGACATAAATTTAGCAATCTGCAAGTTTTTCTCATACTTGTGGCTCAAAACCCAAATTTTCTGCATATTGAGTTATTCCATCGATGCTCCAGTCTGCAACTCTAGCCAAAGGGGCCGTGACAGGGAAAAGAACCTCAACACATTCCTGCCTTCCATGGATTGCAGCAATTTCAACTGCAATCCTAGCACTCTGCTTAAAAAGGACATCAATGAGAACTTTGTCAGGAATAGTAAAGTTAGGCTTTCTGTTGTACAAATGAGTAAAAAAGAATGTGGAAAGCCATTGTACTCTAGTAGAACTAAATCAGAAATTAATGCATGTAAGGAATTAGAGGCAGTTGTCGAGGGCACCTATTGTGTTCTATAATATGGAAAGTCTAGACAATCCTCAGGCCTCCATGACGGATCTCAGCATAGAGGCTACTAACCCTTCTGAAACAAAATCTAAGGAGTCTGATGGTTTTGGTGTATTTAGTCAAACGTTCCATCCTAGCGTGTGATGTTTTGTTATTATGACCTTGGAATGTTGTGGAAAGCCATTCATTTGGTAACACATTAGAAGTTCATTTTAAAAGTGTGAAAGATAGACAATAAAAAAGCTCTTCAAAAGTGATGAACAAACTAGGCGTTACTGACAGCATCAGGTATGTTTGGATCGGCACCAGCTCCCAACAAACACTTGACGAAGTCAGTTAAGCCAGCGGCTGCAGCTGCTGTAAGCGGAGTTTCAGGCCGACCAAAATTAACACCAGCACAAGCCTGCAAAATAGAATATATATGATACAGAATCTTGAACACAACTTTACTTATTAAAGATTCAACTTGTGCTCATCCTAGGAATGACATATCAAAATTTTCCAGTTCCCTTGGCAACATCTTTGTAGGGAATCAGTAACAACTCTAACAGGACAAGCCACTGCACCTTGATAAGTAATTTCACGCCTATCAACGAATCAGCGAAGATTGCTGCCTTCAGTGGTGAATGTTGTAACAAATTGTTAGGCTGGAGAAAAGACAAAGAACAAATTACTTGTACAAAGACAATGACAAGGGCGCTAGAGAAAAAAAGTCACTACGAAGTTTTAGAATGATAAATAAAAGAGTTAACCACAAATACCATCTGTGATTTGATTGCTTTATACAAACTTTTCTGTAGGAGGATAAATATGCAGATGGGAAAACCATGATGCATACAATAAATTTTTCTTGTGTATCATTGGGCTTAAAATTACACCCCTGTCATTTTTGGGTAAAATCTAGCTTTAACTAACAGAGTCCCACATGATGCTGTCCCACTGCACTAGTCAAATGAACCTCAAAACAGCACAACAACAAAATTAAGGACCCATGCTCCATTCTCATTAAAACATGAGTCTATGTACCGAGAACCGAGTCTGCAATGTAATTCTGTTTTACCAATGACTATCCTTGGAGCTGATTTGGATCTCAGGTTTTATCGAAACTACATCTTCTAATCTGGAATCTGAATTTAAAGCATAACAAAAATAGTTGTTTGGTTTAGTTACAGAGAAATAAAGATAACAAAATGGAAATAGTTATCTAAAGTTCAACTTATGAAGAAAGTCTTAATGTTTCTGCGGAAGTAAAAGGTCAGTAGGCCACCAACCAAATAAATGAAAGTTAGTCGTAGCTAAACAGTAAACACTATTTTCTCTATATTCTTTATCATAACCATATATCAACTGAAAATTGAAGTCAGAAATATATTTTTTTCTTAAACGATACAGGAGAGTTCATGTCAATGTCATAAAAATATGTAGGACAAAGAAAACTGTTATAACCAAAATTTGAAACTCAAATGACCGTTAGGAAAATGTGTAATATGATTCTATTTTATCATGAGTTATCATGTGACAAATATACATTTTTTATTATATGGTAAAAGAACAAAATCTGCAGAAGCCAAATAGATTTTGAGCCAGCCAAAAAATAAGAGTCCAGTTTCCAGGCAAGGGGTTAGAAAATATGACAACTACAAGAGCATCTCTACCCCCAAACAAAATTTTCCAACTGTTAATTCTTTGGTTAATTTATCATGAATAGGATACTAAACTTGGTACACATTGTATATTGGTAAGCATACCAAATTAGAGCTGGTAAGAAAGAAATTGTTACATGTGCCTTATGACGCAGCAATAATTCCATCATTCTTGGATTTCCCCATTGGGCAGCAATATATAGTGGACTTCTATATTCCCACAAAGAGTCAACATTGGCTCCTCTTGACAATAACTCCTCTGCTATTTCATAGGTACCTGGATCAAACGCAAGAAAAATAATCACGCCATGTTGCATTTATGGATATATCAAATGCGTATGCATTTCATAACTAAAATCTTAACCATCCCAAGAGCTTAACACATCAAACTTGTCTATAATAAAGCATTTCCACAGAACTATAAAGTAACGTGAATGATTGTAAAGACAGTTTTGAGAAAGCAGTAAGAATGATTTACCACAGTGAATTTTTAAGTTTCTCAGCAACTGAGGAAGTAACATGGTCAAAACTCAAAAATCAACGTTTAACTCAAGCAGCACAGCACCAAAAAATAGCTGCTTCTCGCTCAGGGACTGCTAATGGTATGCTCAACGCACAGAAACAGGTATCACTCTCACCTTTCTTTCAGACAGTGCAGTTTTCCAGTGTTACTTCCAAAATTCAGTGTTACTTCCCTATGTGGAATATGTTTATATTGACTATAGATTGAGTACGATGTACTAAGCTCCAAACTAGGACTAGCAAATAAATGTTCTAGTGACCAACTCAGTGCTGAAATAAGGTGCAACCAGAATGTGTAACCAAAAGGCATTAGGCAACAAATTAATATACCTACGTGCTGAAATTCATAAGAAATATGAGACAGAAAACTTTGGCATTATAAGCTCAGAATAACGGCAGAAGTCCAAAAACACACATATTCAAGGGTAAAGAGAACCTCGAGTCGCTGCAATGTGGAGAGGAGCACTCCCATAACTGCATACTCTGTTTGGATCAGCATTATGATCGAGAAGAAGCTTCACAACAGGTAAAGATCCACTACTATGTACAGCGAAATCTAGAGGTGTCGCACCTGGAAAATGGCAAGGACACAAGAAATTTCAGTCAGAAGATCAGCAGAATTTTACTGCTTCTGATCAACTGAGGTGGTATATAATAGAAAATGATAGCAGTATGACAGAGGTGCATCCTGTATTGTGGCATAAGATTAAGCTAAACAGCAGGATCCACGACTCAAACTGCTATCATGACTTAAATATTCCCCTGATAGATCATATTTCGCAGATACATGAGTCAGCATACACTTCACAAGGACCAACTATATGCTAATATTTCTCGAGCAGACAAAGGCTTCCTTCTTTTCACTCTGGAAAAAGAAAAGATAGGGGGATCCCATTCGCATTAACACAAAAGAAATTGGCAATCGCATATAATGTCCACGGCAACCATCCTTCAACATGACTTTTCTTAATGGAAACTGGACTGAGGGATTGGTGAACTACAGTCTGGACACTGGGCAGACTCTGAATAAAATACCAATTGCACTCGAAAAAAAATATACTGGGAAACACATGATCAGCCGTTATTTCGTCTGATATCATGCACAGAACTCACATCAGTCACCACAAGCAGTTTCCAGCAATTTCCTCCCAAACAAACAGGCCAGCAAACCTCCCGAACATTAAGAAACCAAACTCTCGATCTACATCCCACAAATCAGAGCAAAGCCGTCCTTCTCAATACCCCGCTCGGGAACATGATCCTATCAACCCGTCCGCCCCCAGCGCTCACCCAACCCAACGAACGCCACGCAAAAAACAAAAGGCAGACAAAACTAGCCACAAGTTACGAACCGTCGTAGGTGCCGGTCGCGTTGACGTCGAGCTCGAGTTTCCTGATCAGGTACTTGCACGCGTCCACCTTCCCAGCCGCCGCTGCCATGTGCAGTGGCCCGTGACCTTTGCTCCACGCGGCCTGGACCCCCGCTACCGCCTCCGCCACGCTCATCCCCGAGTACCCCTCCAGTCGCTCCACCAGCTCTGCGCGCAACAACAGCAACGCACAACAATCCAATCAAAACCCCCTCGAAATCCAAACAAACCAAAACCAAAAGCAGGAAATCGGAATCATCAGGTCATCCAGATCCCAGAGAACCCGAGATCCCGGCGCCCGTCTCGAGAGCTCACTCTTGATTTTGGGGACGTAGCCATTGTGCGCCTCGCGGAGGAGCAGGGCCACCCTGTCGTCGACGGAGGGGTTGTGGCTACGGTTGGTGTTCCCGAATCCGAGCTCTAGCGGGGGCGCCACAGTCCGCAGAGGGATAAAAAAGGAGGGATCCATGGAGAGGAGAGGGTTCTGGAAGCTTCGCGGCGCAGAGAGAGAGAGAGAGAGAGAGAGAGAGAGAGAGAGAGAGAGAGAGAGGAAGAGAGGTGGGGAGGGGAGGGGAGGAGGGGAATGGAAAAGAGCGGGAAGCGAGAGCCGGCTGGCGCCTGGCGGTCCGGGTTTGCGTACGGAAGAAGCCAGCCAGCCGGGAGGTGAAGTGGTGAACTGGTGTAGGATACGCCCTATGGGCCGGTATTAGTTGGGCTGCGAGTCAGCTTTCGTGGTTACGCTTGTGCTGTTGTGCGTTTTTTTTATTTCAAGATGTGTGCATTTATATATTTTTTTGGTGCAATAGAAATATACTTATGTAAAAAAAAGTTTGATGCTGCTTAAAAATCATATTAACCGGATTGGTATCTCACACAAGTTTTAAGTGCTAGATTTACCATTGCTTCTATATTGTGTTTCTGTAGTACTCCCTCCTTCCTCGTTTATTAGGCGCGTGAGAGAGCTCTCCGGTTACCAAAGCAGGAAACCGCGTACGCTACCTGCTGCATTTATTGCTTTGCTAGGCCACGTTGCATCGCATGCATAGCTCCATGCATCGGACACTAGCTGTTTTTGTATTTCTATTGGCCGATTCATTCTTTAGAGTTAATTTTCCTACATACCGAGGAGAGGGTACGGCGGGAGAGGCAGTACCGAGGCTGTGCGCCCTACATACACGTAAAAGTAAAAAACTGTGAAACGCCTTATAAACGAGGAAGGAGGGAGTATTATAAGATACAACACCGAAAGGGTCCTCCTTAATAACCTGATGGTAGCACGAGACAAGCGTGAGGTGGGCTATGATTAACAGATTAAGTTCATGAGCTGATTACTACTTCCTCCGTTCTAAAATATAGGTCGTTTTTGGCTTTTCTAGATTCATATATTTTGCTATGAATCTAAATATAGCATTTATCTAGATGCATAGCAAAGATGATTAATCTAGAAAAGTTAAAACGTCCTATAATTTGAAAGTTGGAACGGAGGTAGTACTAGATTATTGCACCTACACACTACGTACACATGGTGTGAGTTTGGGAAAAAGAAAAGAAAAAGGAAAAGAATAGAACCGGCGAAGGGATAGGCCAGTTCCATCAGTGTATTTCTTCTCACTCGTTTTTGGCTAATTTCCAGTAATGTTATAATGTTTTGAAAAACACTAGGTTGCAGCACTAATACCTAGGTGCTGCTATATGGGAGGTTGTATTTTTTTTCTATTGTTGGACTGCCTTATTAAATCAGTGCAATATGTCATATTACAATAACAAATTTGAAATCTGGCATTACACGCATCCATGATTTCCATTACAACAATTCATATTACTCCATGTCTAATTTATCTTAGTTTTGAATTTGGAGAATACTAAACTACTCTAGGAAATAACTAGGTGCTAGGCATTGCGGATCACTTTATTTTCTTTGAAACAGAGCTAACTCCCTTAGGTATGCATAGGAAGATTTCTTCTCAACAAGTAATATTAGGGCCCGTTCGGTAGTTTTTAGAGGGCAGGAATAGTTTCTAGTATGATATAACAAGAATTTATGATTGATACAATAAGATGTCCGGATTTATTCGGGGTGAAGAACTAATTTATTCATGATTGATACAACAAGAGACCGGGAATCAATCCACTAGTCAAGAGGTGTGGAATCAATCCCGGCCTTTTGTTCTATTTATTATGAGTAAATTAGCACAAAGTAGTTCTCGGCCCGAATAAATCCCAGCCTCATGTTATATTCATCACAAATTTATGTTATATCCATGACTAGTAACCGTTCCGGTCAGAACGGTTCCAAAAGAACCGAACGAGGCCTTATGGAATTCATATACTATATACAAGGTTTACCACTTACAAACTGGCTTCAAATAATTGGCAGCTAGCTTCAAACATGATGATATGGCAGCACATGCACATTTTAAAACAGGTTGCACAAACTTTGAATGTTGTGGTTATCTACACTTTAAGTTTTTTTTTAAAAAAAATTGACACTAAAAAATGGTTGTTGATATCAGATGCTATATACGAGATCCACATGTCAGACATAGTTAAGGACCTCCGACTGTATTAGCATAGTTAAGAGTCCAAAGATCCTTACCAAAATTTCTAGTCATGACCAAATTTGGCAAGGTTGATTAAGGTTCAAATCAAACAAGTCTGTCATATACAAAGTTTTAAATAGCGGGCTATGAAAAATAGCGGCATCTTTTTTTCAGCAGCTATAAGGCTATAGCGAAGCTATAGCGAAGCTATGGCAAATAGCGGTTTTATAAAAAACCCTTAAAAAAATATGATAACTAAAGTATCTGATGAATAGAAATGTGTTTCCAGGTCTGAAAGAGTTCATGGAACATTACATAAGTTGGCAACAACATCATAACACAAAGCATGACAACAAAAGAGCAAGCTTGCGTGACAACAAAAGAGCAAGCTTGCATAGTTTTAGACAAAGCATGACAACTGATAACATCATAGCGAACTGCATGAGAGTATCCAGGAGTGCAAGTGCAACTATTAATAAGATATGCAGTTCTCAGAATCAGAAGAATGGTCACTTGGGTCAACCATGTCCATATCATGATCATCTTCCGAGTCTGAAGATGAAGCAAACTCAGGCTCATCTTCATTGCCTTCAGTTATGTCTATAATCCTCCTTGTCCTCTTCTTTGGGCGGACAAGTCTCTTTCTTTTGCGTTGTTCAGATGCTCCATCTTGTTCTTTCTCGCCTCCAGCTTCAGGGTCCAGTGCTTGTTCAGCTTCAATATTTGGTACAACTCCGGTGACAAAATCATTTTCACCATCTTCTACAACATTAGGAACTGACTTCTCAAGGGGATCTCTTGTTTTGTTTTGTTTCTTATGCTTGAGCAGGGAGTTAAATCTAACAAACACAAGGTCCCTCATCCTATCATGAGTCAATTTTGACCTTCTCTTTGAGTGAACCTGTGCAGCAGATTGGAATGGCATCAATAAAAAATTACAGTAAACAACTAAATAGTAGACACCAAAAGATCTTACCTGATCGAAGCAACTCCAGTTCCTCTCACATGCTGATGAGCTACATGTCAGGCCCAAGATTCTTATTGCCAGCTTCCTTAGATTTGGAGCGCTGGTTCCATAATTCAGCCACCATTTAGCTTCATAAAAAAGTATAGTATTTAGATTAAACCCACTAAATGACAAATTGAACATTTGGTAATAAAGGTTAGATGGCAGCATGATTAAATGAAACGCCAACACACCTGGGTCCAAACTTTCACTCTTCATGTGCCTTGTAGCAATGTCTTTGCCAAATGTTCCAATGGCATCTTGGTACATACTCAGCTCATCAATGATCTGGTCTTGGACTTCCACCTCTGTAATCATCCTTGTAACACAAGTAACTAGACCCTCTCGGAATGTTCCATCTAACTCAATTTCCAACTTATTTGCATAATAGTAATATGGGTTCAGGTAATAACCAGCCAGATGCAAAGGAGTTTTCAGCTTATTATCCCACCTCTTGTCAATAATATCCCAAACAGCTCTGAAACGTTGCTCATCATTATCAAATCTTTTGGCCATATCTTTCTTTGCATCCAGTAAAGAACCATATAGGAAGCCCATGCCTGGTACATCACTATCCATCCTTCTAAGAACATTAGCGAGTGGCTCAAAGTAATTGACAGCATTATCAACACTTTTCCAAAATGTATCAGACCGCACCACTTTGCTAGCTTTCTTCCCTTTGTCCTTTTTTAAGTAACCCATTTCGTTTAACTTATCGGACCTGAATAGCCTTGCCAACTCTTTCTTGTTTTCCAGCATGCTCTTCAAATTTAGATAGGCTGTCGCAAAGCGTGTAACACCAGAGCGCACTAGATCCTTGCCAAGGAAAGTCCTCATGAGTGCCAACACCCTTGTATGAGCATAAAGAAACGTAGTCACAGATCTTGCTTTCACAATTGTTTTCTCAACTTGCGGAATCTTCCCAATATCCTCCAGCATTAGATCAACAGTGTGGGCAGCACAACCATTCCAGAAAATTGAAGGTCTCTTTGCTTTCAGTAGAGCTGCAGCTGCTAAATTATTGCTAGCATTGTCAGTCACCACCTGAACCACATTCTTCTCACCTAATTCTTCAATGCACTCGTCAACAAGTTCAAAGATGTATCTGCCATTTTTCTGGACAGATGAACAGTCCACTGAATTCAGGAAACAGATCCCATAAGCACTATGGACTACAAGATTCATCACACCCCTAGATTTCTTGTCTGTCCATGCATCTGTCATCAGCGAACAGCCTGTAAGTTCCCACTGTTCCTTATGGCTCTTGAATGAACTCACCACTTTTTTCTTAGCTTTCTATAAAAATGGATTGCTCATCTCATATGCACTAGGTCCATCCAAGTTTCTGCCAAAGTCTCCAATTGCTTCAAGCATGAGATCAAAACTAGGAAGATTCACTGCATTGTGTGCAATACCAGCTTCATAAAAGAACTGACAAATGTACTCACAAGCTCGATCTCTTCTCTCTTGCCTTTTTTGAGTTGACAACTTGGTTTGCACCTTCTTGCTAAGGCTTGTTTCCTTGTTTGCAGCAACAGCTTCTTCCGGAGTGGACTTGCAAAACCTCTCAATAGTGCCACCTTTTGAGTTGCTTTCACTTCTAGCTCTCATTGAATTGAGAACAACAACAGAATTTCCACCCTCTTCTTCACTTGATGCTTCTCCCTCTGAATGGCTCAAGTTAACTGTGGCTCTAGTCCTTTTCTTCTCCTCGGCTTTACTTTCCTTAACAGCATTCTTCTTTGTGAGCAGTGCAATCATCTCCTCCTTCACATCAGTTGGAACTTTCTCACAGAATTTAACATTGTTTTTAGCAATTTTGGCAAGATGATACTTGATCCTTGTAATTCCGCCAGCACAAGTCTTCTTACAGAAATTGCACACGAGTTTATGTTTCTTCAACTTATCTGGAAGAGTACAATACTTCCAAGCTGGGTCTTTGGCAGGGTCTACTGATGAATTAGCATTGGCATTGGCTTCAGCAACTTGGTTTGTTGAGGCTGAGGCAGTGCTTGAGGCACCAAGGCCTGCACGTATGCAACAAAATTATTTACCAAATGCTCCACATGCTAAATCGAAAGTCTACACTTCTTCATTGCCAGATCGAATATATTCCAAGCTCCAACTAGAGAGGGCGACGAGAGTATGAGTTTGCGAAATGAAACTTGCCTGTCTGCTGCTGGGAATGGGACATGTTGGTCCTGGTCCTCAACGGAGACCTGGGCTGCCGGTGCTCTGAGGAGGAGCAGCCGGCCGCCGGCCGCCGACGCCTGCAAACCGCAAGGAGCAGCAGCGCCGTCGCCGCAAGGAGCAGCAGCCGCCGCTTGGTTTCTTCGACGGGGAAAGTGAAAGTATTGTCTGGTTGGAGGCTTCTCTCTGAGTTTTAGGGTTTCCATTTAGTTTGGGCCTTCGTGGGCTGCGAACTCAAGTCAATGACTTATTATTTTGGCATGCCGAACCAAAACAGAAAAACGAGGCTATAGCTTACCGCTAGGCTACGTGATTTAGCGCCGCTAACCTGCGCTTTAGCGCGCATAGCTGCCGTAGCGGAGAAAAGTGCAAAAGCGTAGCTGGACCTCGTTCCAGAGGCTATAGCGCAGCTATAGCGCCGCTATAGCCCGCTATTTTTTTCTTTGGTCATATATGCTACCATCAACTGTTGCACATGCCCTGTCATGGAAACGATGCCTTTCGATCACACGAAAACTGCTTTCAAACCTCTCAAAAAAAACTCAACCGGCGCAGGAAAATCCTCCTCCGCGGTATTGTACTAAGAAAAAATCTCAGCCAATCCAGCCGAGAAAACCCCTGAACCCTATCTGAAATCTCACCGTAACCTGGGCCGATCACGACCAATTGGGCTGGCGACCGCTGCAACTACCCCTGGTAGGAGGGCCCAAACCAACCATAGGTGCCATAGGCCGGCACCCTGCCACTATTTTCGGGTTGCTGGCGAAAGGATTTTTTTTTTTCTTTCAGACCTCTCTTACACTGGTTTCTGAAGTTTATGCACATAAATGCTCACTTTCCTAGTTTCAAAAGACAAAGTAAAACAATCAAATTTACACCCACATGAGGCTTTGTTTGGATAGAGGTGGAATGGAAGTGATTGATCTAAAATGAACTAATTTTCCCTCTAATCTCTCCCATTCCATCTTAAACCAGAAGCTTCCAAACAAGACCCGAGGAAGTTCGTGGACCGGTGAGCATGAATTGCTCACGCACTTGAGATTAACCTCGCCAGAAGCCGCAACAACTTCTAAGGCCAGTCTCAGTGGGAGTTTCATGGGTATTAAATATGCTGCCATGTCACTATTTTTGATGATGTGGCAGTGTATTAATGAAGAGAGAGATGAAATGGGTTTCATGGCGATGAAACCCTCTCTACACATTTACCTAGACAGCTTGTGTCTTGCATGTAGCCTAGATAACAACAAGAGATGAAACTTTGCATTGAGAGAGGGTGTTTCATCATAGTTTCAAACATCTTTTAGATGATGTGTCACTCTAGGTAATTGTTTCCATGAAAGTCCCGCTGAAACTGGCCTAAGCCCAGTCTCAGTGGGAGTTTCATCAGCATTAAATAGACTGCCATGTCAGCATTTTTGATGATGTGGCAGTGTATTAATGAAGAGAGATGTGAAATGAGTTTCATCCTCATGAAACTCTCTCTACACGGTACTCTAGACAGCTTGTGTCTTGCATGTTGTCTTGGGAACGACACGAGATGAAACTTTGCATCGAGGGAGGGTGTTTATTATAGTTTCAAACTTCTCTTAGATGATGTGTCACTCTAGGTAAGTGTGTCGATGAAACCCCCACTGAGACTGGCCTAAGGCGTGTAATACATTACGGAGATGAATGTGACTCTAGTACATATCCATAGGAGTAAATAAACATTCACGTGGTAAGAACCAAGAAAAACAAAGTATCCTTTCGATATCTCGATTATGCCATCAACTTTGAACAAAGTTCAAACAGCCTTCATTACACAGGTTTAAAGCGATTTTGAGGATATGCAGCATTCCATCAAAAAAGGATATGCCGCATTGTAACTACAATTCTACAGCATCGAAACTCACAACATCACTATCATTACTGGTTAAGCTATTAAGGTTTCCAGCATTGTTTGGTCTTTACACCCATCTGGTCAAGTTTCACAGTTTAGCTAGTAAATGTACAGCACACTGCACACATACTATGCAGCGTCGTTTATCTTCACAAAACCTGGACAGGACCCAAAACAAAAAGAGCATCCTAGCTTTCATAGGATGCTTGACCTGCCAGTTATCTTTGCCTGTGAAGTAGTAACACAATATCCTGCCCACTCATTCTTGCCTTTGCAGTATCAACAATTCTTCACTGATGGTCCCCACTACGATATGGTTATAAGTAACATTAGAATACATAGTGACAGCCCAGCACATAAGGCGAATATAAAAGCTCACTGGGACAAGCTCCCTGTGTAGCCAATTTGCCAAACAAAATGAGAAAACAAATTAAGCAGAGCCATAAGCACGAGATTTTTCAATGTGGGTTGAAGTACATACATATATGATGGTTTGAGTACAAGGTTTTTTTTTGTACTACAATGATATGCCAAACTATAAACATTCTTTCTCATGGGACAGCTCTCTAATCTTAGCATCAAGAATATGAACTTTCCCAATCAAAGGGTTAAATCAAATACAACAGAGGTTACCTATATGTGTTGGGTGCAAAAACGTGGCCAACACACGATCGCGCTAGATCACGCGAGAGGCAGAGGCACGCCTTGCAGCGCCGTTGCACCAAATCCGGTCAGACCTCTATGGAGGGGCGGTTAGACCGGGTTTGCCGGACAGCCCGGTGGGTAGACCAACGAACGCTCGCTTGGGAGGGACCCTGTCAGGGCAAGCGCACGCAATAGTGTTCTAGGGTCGACAGGCCACCTACAACGTCCTCAAATGACGTAGAGACGAAGAAGAAACAACAGATAGGGTTGGAAAAGCTAAGGCAAACAGAAAAGATAAAAGATGCAAAATAATAGATATAAATGTTTTTGATCGATTGGATACTCTCAATCGACCGTGGCCCTATATATTTATAGGGAGGGGGGGGGGGGGGGCAGGGGTCTTGCCCCATTAGGAGTCGAAACTCTTAGAAAATCTCATATTAAAATACAACTCAACTCGGATTACAGAGATCAACCCGGTTAAACCGGGTTGTAGGGGCGGTTTAACCGCCTTGTCGAAGTCATAACTCTCTCATCCGAACTCCGATTTGGACGTTCTACATATGCATTTTGATATTCTCAACGAGAGATACGCATGGTGAAGTCCAATTTGCATCTGGAACACTTTGACCATACCGGTTTAACTGGCTTGGGCAACCTGGTTAAACCGCACTGTGCAGGACTGCCAAATTTGAGTGCGAACAATATGCTATGTCAGTTGGTTTGCTTCCAAAATCCAAGTGCAAACCAGACATGAGTGCCTCGCATGCTCTGTCATACTCCTAAACATAAAAGTGCAAAGTGATTACAATGTAATGTGATGCAGAATTGGAAATCAGATGTCATTGCTGCAGGGTAGCCTAGCACAACTCACCTTCATCAGTATTAGAGCCGCCCCTTGTGCATAGCATGACTTTGATAAGTTTGGCTGCATACCTTTATATGTACCAGCATCATCCAGAGCCTTGCCTTTATCACCTGTATGCAGTGAGCAAAGGCTCATCTTCGCATTCAAGGTTGAATTATCAGGGTCGGTCTCCAATGCCTGCAGCCATCAAGTGTTATTAATTATTAATCCAAATATCAAGTTAATACATAAGTGTCACTACTTATAGTCATCATAACAAATATACTTGAATCTTTTTATCTTTAAAAGACATTCAAACATTAACTAATAGGACAGGCACACACAATTTAACGAATCATCTTAGAAACAAAGTTTAACTGATGACCTTCACAAAAGGTACTGAAAAGGTGATAAATACAAGTTAATAACTAAACCACCCAGTTCTGGAGGATTTATGACCAAATTTTTTATATTGAAACTTTAACATTGGTGCACATCAAAATAAAAGACAATGACTACAGAAGTAGAACCTGAAGGATAAGTATAAATTTAATGAATTGTATGATGCAAGAATTAACCTTAGTGTAGAGAGTCAACGCACGAGCATAATCCCTTTCTGAGAATGCGGCATCACCATCTGCCTCAAAATCAGGTTTACCATCCTCCTGGAGCAGATGATCCTAAACAACACAGACAACTGGAAATCAGATATAGTATAGAATGCAAAGACTATGATGAAATGGAAAACCCATTTTAACCATACTTGTGGGTTTGATCTCGTAATTTTTGCATGTTGATTTATTCCATCGATGCTCCAGTCTGCAACTCTAGCCAAAGGTGCCGTGACAGGGAAAAGAATCTCAACACATTCTTGCAATCCTTGGATTGCAGCAATTTCTACCGCCACTGTACCTTTCTGTCAAGAAGGATATCGAGAAATTTCACAAACAAACACAGTGAGTATCCTTTTTTTAATTGGCTCCGTCATATAATGAGTAACACAAGGATGTTGGAAAGCATTTTTTTTTTTTGAATTAAAACTGTGTGGGGGAGTTCCCCACAGCAAGAATGTAGGAAAGCATTATACACCAAGAAAATTAAGATCAGAATATAGTGCAAGTAATTTTAGATGAATGTTCAGGTTAGGCAGTGGTATCATGAAATCTAGTTGATTTCTCAGGCCCCCCGCAACAGATTGTACCAGAGAGGTCCAAAAACAACTCCCAAAATCTCAAAACAAAAGGTCCTGATTTGCAATCACCATCTAAGTAACAACTCCTCTCTCCTTTTTCTAATCAATTCTTTGGTACTAAGTAAAGAATGCTGGCTTTAAGAATGAGTGATTACCCTTTCTGCTGAACCGAGAAAGAAGATGGCTAATGCGTACCACAGTTCCACTTATTGAACAGAGTATAGGGTATATCTATAGTGGTTCCACTTAATCTTTAGGCATGCCCAAAGAAAGAACAGGTGCTGCTCTTAACTTCATGACAACTTCAGTATCAGCTGGACATTTACAGGTTATTTGGTTTAGAGAACCATCTCACCCAGAATGAGATGGTGCATCGTGCATCACACGGAGTCACCCCATGAATTTTGGTGGGATGAACCCATTCCTCAATATTAAGCTAATCATGTGCTTGTGACTTGTGAGGGATGAGGTGGTGATGGATCAACCCATTCCATTCCCGAAACCAAACAAAAATGTGAGGACTGAGGAGTGAGAAGATACATGAACCGCCACATTCCTCAAACCAAATACCCCCATAATGTCTTTTCAATTTTTTGTTGAGAGATAACATAGGACATTAAGGTGTGAAATTTACGCTAAGCCATGACCAGTTATGAGCAAATGCTAAATATTACAACTGATTAATTTCACATTAGTTAAGCTTGTGAGCATAAGGTTCAACTGTTTTAGCAGAACAAGTGTCATATTCCATCTTCTAACCCATGAAGTTTGTTATAAGCAGGCCTCCAATAAAATGTTCTAGTTAGGGGTATGACAAGATCATGAATTCTTACTGCAAGCCATTCATTTCATAATGTTTTTAGAAGATTATGTTGCAAGTATGATAGATTGACAGCCTAGAAGCTCGATAGTAGGATAAAACTCACATTGTCAGGTATATTGGCATCAGCACCAGCTTCCAACAAACACTTGATGCAGTCAGTATAGCCAGCAAATGCTGCTAGCATCAGTGCAGTTGAAGGATGACCAGCATTGACATCAGCACCGGCCTGCAATATGGAACATGTACTATAGATCAAATAAACTTCAACCGGTGCTCATCCTAGGAAAAATAAACCAAACTTGACCAAGTTTCCTTGAAAACATCTTTCTGTGGTTACTGTACCTTAATAAGTAGCTCCACACCTTTCAATGAATGAGCATATGTTGCTGCTTTCAGTGGTGTATGTGTCTGCGCTGAAAGAACTGCTGATTTAGGCTGTAAGGAAAAGAGGAAGAACACGTTACTTAAAAAAACTATGCAAATGTACTGGAGAAAAAAAAATGTATCTCACTTCAATATGAATTTATTGGCATAGCAAAAAAATGACTGAAATACAATATTTGATTTGACCACTTTATTCAGATAAAAAACATGCATTTAAAATCAAAATACCCTAAATGTATTGCTTTCTGAACATAGCATCGAACATACATCAGCACTGGCATGCAACATGGAATATGTACTGTAGATCAAACAAACTTCGAGTTGTGCACATTCTAGGAAAAATAAAACTAAACTTGATCAGTTTCCTTGGAAAGATCTTTCTGTGGTTATTGTACCTTAATAAGTAGCTCCGCGCCTTTCGATGAGTGAGCAGATGTTGTTGCTTTCAGTGGTGTATGCGCTAAAAGAACTGCTGCATTAGGCTGTAAGGAAAGAGGAAGAACACGTTACATAAAAACACTATGGCAAATGTACTGGAGAAAAAAGTTGTATATCACTGCAATACGAATTTATTGGCATAGCAAGAAAAAAAATGACTGAAATACAATATTTGATTTGACCACTTTATTCAGATAAAAAACATGCATGCAAAATCACCATCCCCTAACACATGTATTGTTTTCTGAACATATCATCGAACATAATGGTGCAAGGCAACAATGTTTAGGTGAAATCCTGCTTTCATCAACAGAACCCTAATGCATAGATCAAATGAACACTCAAACAGCCCAGCTACAAAATTAGGGTAGCATGCTTTTACTATGTTACCAATTACAATCCATCGTCCATGCTAACATATGAATGGGTATGCTTGTGTACTAACTACCCGGTATCCATGGACAAGCGAGCATTTGCATGACATGGCAATGATAAACTGGGACAAGAAACAAGCACCGTCACACATGAGCAGTGGGTGAACTAATATGGGTCGACTATGACTGGTCATATAGAGCCGTTTAGACCTCAGTTTTATCAAAACCACTTGTTTTCATAAACTGGATTTAGAGGATACTGCCTCTGTTCATGTAAGGTGTTAATTTTGTCAAATCAAACTTCTCCAATGTTGACTAAACTAATAGAAAAATATATTAACATCTACAAAACCAAATGAATGCACTATCACGGCATTTCATTGTAGATTTAATGAGACTAACTTGGTGCTGTATATATGCTGGTGCATTTTTCTATAAACTTGGTCAAAGTTAGAGAAGTTTGACTTAGGGCAAAGTTAAAACATCTTACATTTCAGAACAAAGGGAATGCTTTTTTGTGTGGTTTAGGTATAAAAAGCCAAGATAACAGAAAATAGTTTTGATAAAATCAAATTATATAAAAAATATTGAATTGTTTTTACAAAATCTCAAAAAAAACTTGTAATTTAAACTTAGCATTAGCTAGATAATGTTTTGCTATATCCTCCCCTCCCTATATAACAATGCAAAATTATATATATATCAGAAATGTAGGAGAAAATGTATTCTAACAAAATCTGATATTGAAATAACCATTAGACTAACACGCGGTAAAATTATGATTTTACCACGTGCTGTCATCTGGCAGACATGCATTAAGATTAAATACATTTAAAACAAGGGATGATGAACGAAATAAGCTAAAAGGCCAACGGAATTGAGCTGGCCAATAAAATAAATGTTCTAGCTCAGCCTGGTCAAGCATGTAAAAATAGGAATGGAAATTATATGCCCAAATAAAATCGTCACGATGCTACTTCTTTATTCATTTAGCCATAGAATACAACACCTTAATACATCATATATTGGTAAGAAAAGGAAACTGAAGCTGGAAAGAAAGAAATGTTTACATCTGCCCGATGCCGCAACAACAATTCCATCATTCTGTCATTTCCACATTGAGAAGCAAGAAATAATGGAGTTTTTTGTTCCCACATAGGGTCAACATATGCTCCTTTGGACAATAATAATTCTGCTCCTTCACATGTATCTGGATTAAACACAAGGAAATTAAAATGCTCACATTATTAAACGAAATATATGTTTCCTAACTAAAATGACAGCTCGTGGACAAGAGTTTATGTTAAGAATTACAAACATGTTTTGAAGCAGCAGTAAACAAACTGGGTAATAAAGTGGGCTTCTAAGTTTACTTGCTGAGATAAGAAAACATGGTCAAGCCAATTTTTATGCAGGGGCATATATTGGTTGCGGTTCTGGAACATGCTACAAAAGGAAGATCAAAGGAAAGAAATTCTTCGATAATTCTTGATGAAATGATGTAATAATTAACTGTAAGTCTGAATGCATTAAAGGATGCAAAAAGCCAGAATACACTTCCATTACCTAGAAAGATCAAACTACAGGCAATGCAGAACCAACTAGACAAAAATAATTGCTGTCCACCCGAGGAATGCCCTTTATCGGTCAAATCCAGATTTCGCTCATTATTTGTGTCTAGCTTCAGGGCAATGCATGTTTTCAAGCAACTGAACAGGTTTTGCCTCTCTTGCCATTTTTTTTGGTTAGGCAGTGCAGCCTGAGTTGAGCTAGTTCACTAAATGTATCTGAATGATGAACCAACTATGTGGAAATTGTTCATATTGACTAATTATATGAGCCCCAAAATTGACCATTAAAAAATTCCTGCAATCAACTCTACTCGTTAGACTACAAAGTGCAACCACTGGACAGTAATAGACAGAAGGGTAGAAATTTATCGCAGGACAAATATTGCAAAAAAAAATTGTCATGACAAACCTTAAATAAATCTCAAAGAACTACATAACTATAATTTAAAAGACTCATCCAAGGATGTAGAGACCTAGAGATGCTGCCATATGGAGAGGAGTAGACCCATTACTGCATGTTTTGTTTGGATCAGCACCATGACCAAGAAGAAGCCTTCCAACGGCTGAGCGCCTATATTGTATTGCAAGCATTAGCGGTGTTACACCTGGCAGCAGCATAGAAAGTGGCAATAATTCATCAGAACGATCAGGTTTCCTTGCCTCTGAATAAAGAATTATATAATCCTAAGACCTTAGCATCCTAGATTCATTGCAACAACAGTTGTACAGGTGAATCATGGCACAAGATTCAAAATGAAGGGCAAGATCCATCACCCACAATACTTTTATGGTGTGACTGCTACCTTGAAAATTTCCATGACTTGTCATGCATTTCCACAGAAACAAACTTTTTGGATAATTTCTCTTGAATAAACAAGTTGTGAGAAAGCCATCGAGAGCTATCGGTGAGCTCCAGGCTCCGACAAAAATAAACCTTCCTTCGCAAGCACTGTCGCTTGCATCACACATACTACTGAAGAAGGGAATAAAAGGCATGCACCAGTCGCAGTTAAAAAAATTGGGCAAGGCTGTAACCCCTGTTGCAATTACCATCTCGTCCCATACACATCTTGTGTCAGTGTGTCACCAACTCACCACCATAACCATCTTCCAACAGTTACGCCCAAGCAATCCAAAATACTTTCCGTTGCACAAAGCAGAGCAATACACGGCCCAACCCATGCCTCCCAACGCACAACCCACTTTGCGAACTGATCGAGCTCAGCTGGTAAGGTTCCTTGTGCCTGTCCACCAGGGTTCAAGTCCTCAACTTGACACTGGTGCTTGCAATTTCCGGGATTTATTCCAGGATTTCAGTGGTAGGCGACGTGCCCGTCGATAGAGGCACCAGAGGGGACTTTGACAATCTCGAGGATTCTGCCGGCTCGGTGCATGTATTCTTAGGGTTGAGTGTGCGTGTGTGCCGTTATAATGTGTTTCTCAAAAAAAAAAAAAAATGCACAGCCCACTTTTGCACACGTGTGCCATGGAACAAGGAAACTCACCAACCAAACTGCAGGAGGAAATTAAAGCAAAATGTTACCTAAGGCCTCAGTTGTGTCGACGCCGAACTTAAGATCCTTGATCAGGAACTTGCACATCTCCACCATCCCACGCAACGCTGCATAGTGCAACGGCCCGTAACCTCGATGCAACGGGGCGTCCATCCCCACCACCACCTCCACCATGCTCTTCCCTGCCTTCTCTAGCCGCTTCGCCAGCTCTGCACAAATCGACCCCCCCCCCCCCCCTCCCCGCCGCCGCGCATGCCAAAAAACAGAATCAGGTCAGCGAGAAATCGAAATAGCGGGCCTCAGCTCGCGAGGACTCACTCTTGAATTGCGGGACGTCGCCGTTGTACGCCGCCTTGAGGAGCTTGACTGTGTCATCGTCCATGGAGAGGTTGGCCCTGGGGCTGGGATTCCGGGGCATGTGCAGGGGCGCCCGGGCTCCCTGCGGATGCGAGGGTGGTCGGCCGGAGGACGAAGGGGAGGATTCCACGGGGGATGGCTCTGGAAGGTTAGGGCTAGTTAATTTCGCGAGCAGCTCTTGGCGGAGAGGAAGAGGGGCGCGGCGAGGGGGAGGGGAATGAAAAAGAGCGGGAAGCGCGTGGGGGATTCTGGGCGCGGTGAGCGGCGCCTCCGTAGCAGGTGCAAGCCAAGGTGGCTGTGCAAACATGCAAACTAGTGATCAGGGCCCTCCCACCATTAGATGGGAATCATGTGGCCTTAATCATTAGTTTGCATGTTTGCATAGGTACCCTAGTTTCCATCCCATTTTTAAAAGATTTATCTATATTTTTTTGAACTAGAAAGAAACTTTCATTAAACCGGATGTACACTTTAAGGATGACGAAATTTTTTTCGCCCTTCGTCAAATTTTGATAGGTTGACCCATCCCTCATACACCGTTGGATTTTACGATGCTCGAACGATATAGATTAATCTAAAGAGTCCATCTTATATCTTACTCTTAAAAATCTCTATACCGTCGGATTTAATGATGATCGAACGCTTTAGATTAATCGAAAGAGTCCATACTGACTACAACATTAATTAAGTATTTTTTAAAACACGTTCCTGTTGCACGTGCTCTTATGCTAGTTTTAGAAAAGGGAATCGAAAAACAATTCAAAACACGAAAACTGTATCTAAATAAGCAAATTATTTGTTTTATTTCTTTTTTCTAGCGAAACTAAATGTTGAACAACAAACAGCTAGTCTCAACGTTCAAGAAGGAAAATCAAGCATACATACAATGGTAAAACAATACAAGCCATTTTTATTATGGTCCTGTTTAGATCTTTTTTTTTAAATTGGGAACAGGTCCTATTTAGATCTCTAGATAATGACAGGGATTATTTTTTGAAAGATGACAGGGATTATAAGAACATATGGATCCTGGCTTAATATTAATAACGGCCATTGGATTTCTATAGATAATAATGTGGATTCTACCCTTAAGGCCTTGTTTGGATAGGGGTGTTTTGGAGGGGATTGGATCTAAAATGAACTAATATCCCCTCCAATCCCCCTCATTCTATCCCAATCTAGAAGTACCCAAACAAAGCCTAAGAAAAGCTATATATCCCTCTCAGTCCCTCTATCTCTCTCTCCAAATAGATAGGGCTGACTGCTGAGGGAGATAGTAAGATTTTTACAGTGTGGCTTGATTCTTATAATCAACATAACGATGTTTGGATGTTTACCTAATTTCTATAAACTCTATAAGAAAAAACGAAACATGCCTATGACATTTCTGACCGTAACAAGTTTGATGACAACAATAAACAAATATTCCCTCCGTCCCACAAAGAGCGTTATTTTAGCACTCAAATTTTGTCTCACAAAGAGTGGTTTTTTAGTTTTTAGTGAGGACCACATAGTTAAAGCAACACCAAATACCAAGAAAAATACATAGTGAAGCGCATAGAGCCAATGAATGATACTTTTTTAATTTCAATGCATGATTAATTAGGGGTAACATGGTCATTTCTCATGACTAATAATATGTCTAAAATTTTCCAAACGAACACTTATCTTGAGACAAGTGAACATTAGAAAAAGTAGTGGCTCAAGAAAATAAAACATAATAAAACATGCTTCCGCCGCTTGAGGATAAACAAAAAGATCCGAAAAAGTTCCAAATTACTCATCTCTAATTATGGCTGAAGTCCAGATAATCCCTTAAATAACTTTTGGTTAACTAATGCGATGGCACCAAAACTTTTGTTGAACGACTCGGTTTTGGTTCCATTGTGTTTTCGGATCGTTCTGCCTAGGCTGATTGTAATCTTTCAAGATACCCGGCCAATTAGATCATTACACTCCAACTTAATGGAGTTTATAGCATGCTTGATTGGTCGCCAAATATTATTAGACATGGCATAGTTCCTTAGGCTAGTCTCAATGCTAGTTTCATCAGCAATTAATGAGCTGCCACATAGGCATTTTAGATGACATGATACAAGATTAACGAGGAGAGAGAAGAGGAGTTTCATCCTCATAACACCCGCCGGCTCGGTACTCAAGATGGATGGACACTCCATTGAGGGGGTGGGTGTTTCATCCGTGGCACACTTGATCAGAGGCAAATGAAAAAAATAAATGTTGTATATTGTCAATGAAACTGTGCCATGACACTGTGCACTGAGAGTCACAGTTTCATCTCATTCAAAAGCTGATGTGGTTGTCTATAAAACTGTGCCCATGACACTGGCACTAAGACTAGCCTAATGCACTTTTTTATGGCACAATTACTAAGACTAACAACTAGATAAATTATGTCGTCCGAGTGTTATAGGGATGTAACTCATCTGTCATCTAAAGAAACTTCCCCTTCTGTCTCCTCTTAAGTATCTTGTGAAGTCAGCACATTGTTGACGTGACATTGAATTTAATGTTTATAAATCTTTATATGAAACCTGTTGACGCAAAAATCGGGCGGTGACAGATGCGCTAACACACGAACAAAGGCGTGGCCTTGAAATCCGGGGCGTGCCAGTCAATCTGACCTGTTGATTGACAAGGATAAAATCGGACGTTAAGAAACAGCTGAAGAGCCGATTCTCTTGTTAGTGAAATCCAATATGATAGGACCGATTCCGATATATAATGAAACAGCACAGAGAGCCGATTCCTGATGGATCAAACAGCACAGAGCCGATTGATGACTAAGCAATACAAGATAACCGTAAAGCAATCTGATATAGCTTAGTAAAGCAACACTTAGAACAATATTAATCAGCTATCGGATAAATCTCAAGATTACGCCTTTGACAGAGCCGATTGGATAAAATTCTAAGCTGGATAGATGGTGGTAAAAGCTAAAACAACAAGAAAAGACTTGTAGATCTAGCAAGTACCAATAACTGTCGAATAAATCTAAACGGAGCAACAGCGATACGCCCGATGCTAAAGCTTAGATATTACTCAGTGGAAGCGGAACTCACGAGCAAGCCTTGGAGATCTGGATCGCCTCGACTAGCCCAGGAGAACTCGTTGAAAGAGAAAAAGCTTGGCGAAGTCGCCGACTTGTAAATAAATTGTGAGTAGTAAATGCAAGGTAGTAAAGGTTTTTGTATTGATGTGTTCGTAAACTTTTCAAGACCCCTAGGGTTTATATTTATACCCTGAAATTACAGGCTCCGAATTGATCACGACTTCAAACAAACTTGACGCGAAAGAAAGAAACTATTTAACCTAAGACTCTAGACGATCTGGCCCATCTGCGGCCCAGTTCAGCCCAAAGCTCACGACGCCTTCAATCGGTTTTCCAAATCCGATCCTGAATCCATGAATCTGTCTCCGATCCGATTCCGATTCGAACTTCACCTTCGATCTAGGTTCGATCTCTTACTAAATCTCCCCAAGCGCTAGCTCTAATCATGTGTCAAAAAACGCCGTCAACACATGCCCCCCAGTTTCGGGATAAGATGTCCATATTGTCCCGAAATTCTCGGATCCCCTCGATTTGTTACTATTTCATACGGAACCCTGATTCTCATCTGATGACGTGAAATTCCTCATTTACCCTTGCAGGCAAAGCCTATAAATAATTCACTTCTCTTCTTCCTTCAGCCGTTGTTCCTCCTTCGCCATTGCCTTCATCTTGAGAGCTCCCAAGCGCAAGTCCCAAAAAGTTTCACCGGCGATCCATCTCCATCGATTTCTTCAACAATCCGAACGAATCACTTCTTGCAACACCGCAAGTTGTAATGGCTTCAAGTTCCTCCGCTCCTCAGGTAATAGATCTTGATTTCGTTCTTTTCCTTTCACTTTTCTTTTACTTCCCCTGGAACGCCTCCGTATTTTCTCATCGATTTAACCTCCCCCTTTTTTTTAATTTTTAGGCATCTGTGAATGAAATCATGATCCCCATCCCAGAATCCCCTGGTCTCTTTATTCTAGGCCCTGTCGAAAGTGAAGATCCGACAGATTTCATCAACCTAGAGACCAATCGTCTCCCTTTCAAGAATCTATCAAGTCCCCCTTCCTCATGGAAAGATGCTTTCCGATCTTGGCCGACAGTAATTGCGGGATGGAGGGACTGGTAGCTCCGGATGAGCAGCAAGCGGGCCGATTGGGACACTTACCAAATCGGTCAATGCCTCACCTTATCTTTATCGGACATTAAGAAAAACGAACCACTTCTGATAGCTGCCTCCTATTTCTGGTCTGATGCTTTGAATGCATTCATGTTCGGTCACGGTCCGATGTTGCCTTCCCTTCTTGACGTGGTTATGCTGACAGGCTTAAACATCACTTCTACGACCAGATTTGACAGCCTAGCCAAACCGACTCACATCATCAAAGTAGCCAAGATTGGTTGGGGTGCTTATATTTCCAACTACTCAAAGGATCAAGGACCGATTGATCAAAAGGAATACACAGCCTTTCTTCTGATGTGGTTGGAAAAATTTGTTTTCTGTGGCAAAGCTTTCGCCCCTTGCATCAAATACCAAAAAGTGGCCGAGCACCTAGCATCGGGTAACCTTCTTCCCCTCAGCAAATATCTTCTCGGATCAGTCTACCAGTTGTTGCATGAAGTATCAGTCCGATTGAGAAAAGGGGAACCGATTTCCTGCCTCAGTGGTCCTTGGTGGTTTATAAACTTACGGCTAAATCTGCATATGCACAAGGCCTGGAAAGTAGACCTTTTTAACCAAGGCTTCCCATCGGATCAACTAGAAGGAAACAAGATCGCACTTCGCAGATGTACATCTTTTGGAGAGGCCGCTGCAGTCCTTAACGGTGACAAGATGACCCTAAATCGGCTGGCCGCATACATCAACTGCTTCTATAATGGCATCAGCAAATCTGCCTTGATCTGGTTCGCTTACGAAGACCCAAGCAATTCCTTCGAAAATCCGATTACC
Source organism: Urochloa ruziziensis (assembly GCA_015476505.1). Taxonomy (NCBI): domain Eukaryota; kingdom Viridiplantae; phylum Streptophyta; class Magnoliopsida; order Poales; family Poaceae; genus Urochloa; species Urochloa ruziziensis. The sequence continues at coordinate 31,267,859 of CM027119.1, read as the reverse complement.
TTTCAGCTGGACTCGGTCTTATCGGATGACCGCATGAAATCAATCCTCAAAGAAATGATCCGACCAAATATCCTTCCTGTGGCTTGTGGTGAACATGCCTATGAGTTCTACTACCCCTCCGTAGTAGCAAGGCAACTGGGCTTTGTCCAAGCCCCGATCAAACTATTCTTTGCTGACTTAATTGGATATCGGACGAATGTCGAAAACGGTCTTGCCTTCTGTCGCCTTTTAGACCGAGTTCCTGATATGAATATGTCCGATCTGGACACATGGAAATTGGCAGGCATCGCCTCCATAGCTACGTCTAACTTCAAGAGCTGGTGGGCCGAGTGGCACCAAAATCTTTTCTGTGAACCGGCCTTATCATATTGCAAGATCTTCGATCCAGACTTCTCAACTAAACAAAAGGTATCCATTTCATAAACCTTTTTAACCTTCTCATTTCAATTATTGACCCCTTTCACTTGTAGGAAAAACGATTCCCTCCCCCGGAGAAAAGCAAAAGTGGTCGGCCGATTTAGTATGCCCCCGCAACCGATACTCCCCATATCGGATATAACGCTCCATCAGCAGGAGATATTCTTAAAGGGAAATCGACCAAGTGCAAGACCGGTACTTCTTCAAATAAGACCACCAAGAAGATCAAGATCACAATAATTAATACTCAACTGGCAACTGATCTGCTCATCGGTGCATTTGAAGATACAAACCCCCACCTTTCTCCGATAACAGGTACCGATTTCTTTTCTTACCCCAAGTTCCTCTTTTATTATTAACGATCAAACTTGACTCACACACTTTTCTTCAGAGCAAGAAAATGAAGAAAACGTAGGGCTCATGCCGCCTCCTTCACTTCGCTAGAATTCCCTAGCTTCATCATCATCGAACCACCCTGAGCTTAACCCACCAGGTAACGATCTTTCTTAGCATGCATCCGATATCGATCCATCCTTGTTAATATGACAATTGCTTTCTTTCAGAAAAAACGACCGATACACAGCCAGAAGAATCGGTGGTTCAAACAACCGAAGATCGCCCCCAACAAGAAACGGAGATAACAATTCCTCAGCAAACACCAGTAAGCCTACTTTGAATTCACTTAGAACATCCGATCCTACTCTTAACACCCTTTTTCTTCCGAATGACTCAGCTGAAATCCCCTCCATCGCTGAAGAACAATTTCAATCGGAACCACCTCCGATTGTACCACCAAGACGGCCCACTCAATTCGACGAAATCAATCTGAAGCAGGTTATTTATTACTTCATCATCTGATTCTTACCCTTCTTTCCCGTTATTAACACAAATTTTCTATCTTTCAGGCGCAAGATTCGATCGACAACAGCTTCTTTGATTTTGCAATCAAAGATCTTTTAGACGACGATGAAGCACGATCGGCTGAAACAAGAGTCTCTCCAACCGAGGTCACCCCATCAACTGACGTCAGCGCTCCATCACTCCCCGAAGATATCAAAAACAAACTGTCGGACCTCCAAGTTCTATTGGAACAAGACACGTCTGTTTTAGTTCAAGACGCCGGGCTGATTCGATCGATCCTCCACCAGTTGCGGTCACATCTCGATCGCAAAGCACAAGCAGCTATCATTCCCGCATCTTACATTGAAGGTCGCCAAATCGAATTTATTGAAGCTCGTCAAAGAATAACCGATCTTCAAAATCAAGAATCCTTGATAAAGGAATCGGAAGCGAAGAGAGATCTGGCCAACGCCACTAAGGATAAAATCCGATTCCTTGAAACAAGTCGTCCCTCCATGATAGCGAAGATTGACAAACTGAAAGCTCGCAAAGTAGATCTGGCGAACAAGCTCCGATTAGTTAGTCAACAACTCAAAGAAGAGGAAACAAGACTACAACAGCTCCCATCTATTATCGAAGATCTCAACAAGACCCTCAAGATTCAAGCATCCGAGGCCTTTAAGCTTCACAAAAGCATTTCAGCGTAGCAAGGTTCGATTGAGTCCTACCAGCGCACCATTGATGAGATAGACCAGATTCGCCAGCGGGCATTGAATGTAGTCCGATCCCTTCTATAATTGCTTGTAATTTGGTGGTTGAACATTTATAGACTTGTAATGAATATCATTTCCTGTAGATTTGACCTCTGTCCTTTGTTTTAATCTATGCATGACTCCTTGATCGTTTCTCCGATCCCTGTTATCAGCCCGCATTGATGTCATATCTGATTTACAAGCTTTTTCAGACCCTCTGAATCGAGAAGTTTAATACCATCTCATAAATGCTCCCGACCGAAAGCCTCTATAAAAACCTCACCATCTCCTCTTCACATACACCAACCTTTTGCGAAAAAAATGGCTCCCTTTCAACAGGTAAACAATTCTTTCTTGACTTGACCCATCACCTCTCTTCTCAATCTAATCTTCTTTTCAAATATTTTAGAGGCTTGACGAGATCATCACATCGCTCCGAGCTGGTAATCGTCTTTCCGCAGGAGACGAATACTTCCTTGAGAGTCATGTTGAAGAAATCAAAGAGAGACTTCCAGCAGGCATTATCTCCGTACTCCATTCAATCCATATCAACACCATGCCCCCCGGCGGAATCAACCAAGTTCGCCATCGGATCCAAGCTCTTCAACTTTCTCTCTCCCTTCTCAAAGAACAACTTGCTCGCCTAGAATCAAGAAGAAGCGTGCTAATTGGCGCAGAAAATCTGATAAACTCTACGCGCATCTCGAGGGACGGAACGATGAGACTCCTTCACGAACAGCAAGAGATTGCCACATCTTATGAACAGCATGAGAATCACTGCAGGGCAATCGCGATAATCCAAGGATATTTAGATTCCCTGTAAATTTATTTTTATTGTTTGCACTAAGGGCGATGCATGTCACATTGGCCATGTAACACCCGATTTAGATATAAATCGGTTTAGGAACTTTTCGAAATGGACATGTATCCGATTCGTTTTCCTTGTATGTTTTTTCTTATTCTCCCGATCAATAATCGGTTTATGAATCGACTCATTTCTACTCTCGCCTTCTTCAATCTATCAACCGGCGCCAATCCATAATTTAACTTTCCATTATCTTTTGCACCCATTAAGATAACTCTTCAGGACCAACTGCTCGGATTGGTTGTAAACCAAAATCGGACACCTTAAGAAAATCCAAATCTATAGCCTGTCCTGAGATGCAAGTTACTTCATAATTTCATGGGCAAACTTCAGCTGTTGCAATATTGAACGGAGTATCGGCTTTCACAACTTCAACCGAATCTCTGATCCATTGAATCACACATTGATGCATCGTAGATGGAATGCAACAATTAGCATGACTCCAATCTCGTCCCAATAACATATTATAAGAACTCTTGCCATTAATAACAAAGAAAGTAGTAAACAAAGTTTTACTCCCGATCGTCAAATCAACATAAAGTGCCCCCCGGGCCGGAGAGGTTTTTCCTTCGAAGTCTCTGAGCATCAGATCGGTTTTCATTAAATCAGACTCTCCCTTGCCGAGTTTTCTTAACACAGCGTATGGCATAAGATTGACGGTAGCACCACCATCAACCAACATCCTAGTCATAGGAGTTCCATTAATATATCCTTTTAAGAATAAAGGTTTTAGATGTTGTCTGTCTTCCTCTTCTGGTTTTTCGAAAGTAGCAATTGCCAATTCGAAAGCCAACTGAGCAACCCCTTCTTCAGTATCCGATTCAATTACTTCCTCCAATGCCATAAATTCCCTTGGCAAAATAAATGCCATCAGAACATCAGCTGTTGGAGTATCATCCCGATCACCATCTTGAGCCTTCCTACGCCAGACTTTGTTTTGATTGCCTTTGCTATTGGCCCGACGCTGTTCTTCTAATTCAACTTGTCTCAACCTCTGAACACATCTCTTTTGAGATTTAGTAAATCCTTCAGGGCACCACTGAGGTTGGGGTTCCTTGAATCGATGAAAAGGCTGTTGATTATGAAACGGTCCTCTTTCAGGATCTCTTCGCATGATTTCATCGTCAGGGACCCGATCATTAGCCATATCTTCAATTTCCTGGCTCATATACGGTTTCCTTTCCAATCTGTCTTTTATATCAACCTTGCGGCCAAGTCTCTCATGAACAGGAATTCGCCGATTTGAATCATCTTGTCGGTCTCTACTAATCGATCGCTGACCTTGATATCAGACATTGGACCGATCGTGTCTTTCATCAAAACACAGCCTCTTCATTGGCCGAGAATTCCAATCTTGCCCATTACACTCAGGGCAATTTTCAGGAGTAGGCAACTTAATTCCTTCTTCCCAGCAATAAATGAAGAAAGGACACCTCCAATGATCAGCATTATTCCGCCTCAGCTCTTCTTTAAACTTGAACCGCTCATTCTCCTTCTGGAATTTATTGATTAATTCTCGGGAAGTAACTCGCCTTTCCTGACTTTTAGAACTTCCAGCTTCTTCCGATTTTTCTTTCCCTCTTAAATCGGACATGGAAACTTGGACTTTAGGGTCAACAGATCCCTTCTCCTTAGCCAATTGTGAAGTAAGAACCTTTTTAGGAACAATTTCTTCTCTAGCTATTTCCACCATATTAACAGGGAAAGGATGTTGATCAATTTTCATCGGCTTTGTAGGCTTCTTGGGCAATTCAAACTTGATCTTTCCTTGCTCAATAGCCGATTATAGCTGTTGACGGAATACTTTACAATCATTTGTATTATGAGAGGTAGCATTATGGAACTTGCAATAAACCATCTTTTTTAATTCTTCTTCTGAAGGAATCCTGTGATAGGCAGACAACTTGAGCAATCCTTCTTTTAAAAGCATATCAAAAATTTTATCGGACTTTGTAATATCAAAGCCGAATTTTTCAGGCTCCTTTTTAGCAAAAGGGACTGAAATCGGTTTTTTATTCTTAACCCACTCAGCAAGACCGATTTCTTCTCCTTCATCAGATTCAGAATCATAACCATAACTCGCATAGTTGACCCTTTTCTGAAAATTTCTTCTCGGCTCATACGGCCGATTTTCATGCTCAGACATCCTTTGTACAGTCTGGCTTATACTTTCGAATTCCTGATTAGCAAATTTCTCTTTCAAGTATGGCAACAATCCATCGAAAGCTACATCAACCAATTGTTTATCAGTCAACATCAAGCTAAGACATTTATTTCTGATATCTCTGAATCGAGCGATAAATGTAGAAACTGATTCATCATTCCTTTGCCTCATATTGGTCAAATCAGAAAGTTTCTTCTCATGGACTCCAGCAAAAAAGTATTGATGAAATTGCCTCTCCAAATCGGACCATGTAACCACAGAATTTGGCGGCAATGTCATGAACCAATTAAAAGCTAAGCCAGACAAAGAACTTGAAAACAATCGGACCCTCAAGTATCAACGTTAGCAGCTTCTCCACACTACATAAGAAATTGGCTAATATGTTCCACAGTTGACACATCATCTTGATCAGTAAACTTTGTAAACTCCGGGATCCGATATCGATGAGGATAAGACATCATGTCATAATGTGCAGGATAAGGAGGACGATACTTGACGTTCTGCACCTTTGGCTTTAAGCCGAACTAATTCTGAATCACATCGGCTATTTGAAATGACCAATCAATCTGTTTTTGAGGAAATTGTTCTGCAGGTTGATCATCCGATTGACAATTTTGCGGCCCTCTTGATTGAAGGTTATTCGGTGTTGTTGGGGCTGGAGGTGCCATTGGAACAGGCAGCGCGGGAGGAGCAGGAGGCACATAAGGAGCAGAAGGCGCATAAGATTGAATCGGCTGAGAAGCCGATACACTTGTCTGACCACACAGCACCATCTGTCCATACTGCTGACCATAAAATGGAGAAAAACTGGCTGGTACTCGAATTTGCTGTATGGTTCTGTGATTGCCATCTACAAGAGACCAAGTTTTCCCGTCGCTATGTTTGACCCATGCGGCACCTTCTCCTGAAGCGACGTTTTCTTCTTCTTTCTTCTTCCCAAAATCAGGCGGCATGCCCCAACCTGTCTGTGGATTATACGTACCAGTTCCCAAGCCTTTAGAAGTTGTTTGATGTGAAGTATGTGTATCCGCCATCTGAGAAACTAATTATCCTGATGAATCAACAGGCATGATATTTGCAGTAGTTACTCCAATCAGCTGATTATCCGATTGATTCTGAGAAGATGTATCATTGGCAGAAGAAGACTCTGGAACTGCTGGCGGCGTAGTTGTGACTGGAACCGATGTGCTGATATTGGGTGTTGTCTATGGAACCGGTATAAAAGTCCCTGCTGCAGCACTAGACGCAAACGGAACAGATCCGAATGCTGGAGTAGCGGGAGATCCATAGAAAGGGGGAATACCATAATAAGGATATGGAGCATGATATGTCGGACCTCTGTATCCCGCCAATGTTGGATCTTCACGCAGTTGAGCCAATACGGCATTACGAACCGTATTTGTCAGTACAGGTGATTGGTTAATAAAAGCATGGTGAATAGAACTGTCAACCATCTCCTGGAGCTTCCCTGATGATTCAGCAATAGTGATTGTACGTGGAAGAGGAAGTGGAGCTTTCTTAATAGCTTCCCCTCGTTTAGTGAAACTTGTGAATTGTGACGGCGCGCGCGTGCGGGCCTCCCGGGCGCATGCAATATTTTTTTTATTTTTTGGTTGACGTAAAAGTCGTTTAGTGCCGGCTGTCAGTCGCGACACTAACGTGCCGTATGAGTATGACCGGCACCGATAAGGAGTTTTCCTGCTGTGATCTTTATACTGAAAAGAAAATACTACTCCCAGCTAGACACGAATACTCACGAGTATTTGTGTTGTCTCCGTACTATTGTCTGAAAAATAGGCACATATATATGAGAGTTTTTAGGAGCCGCAGTGGAGATACATGGTTTCTACAGTAGTGAAAAGTATTTAAAAATCATAAATTAAAAGAAAACATGGAAAGCCAACAAAATACTATAAATATGGACTACTTTATTAGAAGTTCAGGAAGAAAGGAAGTATACATAATTAAAGTTCTGAGAGGCCTTCCGTAGGGCAAAATTTCACCCAAAAAAATGGGAAGCCAATTATTGCTTTCTTTTGTATTTCCATAACCTTTTGAGCTTTGCACAGTGTTTTCATAATCTAGCGCAATATGAGAATGCAAAGACAATATTTAACAAGCACACAATATTGCTATGTTCGTGATTATACTTGCATTTGAGTGTTCTTTCCTTTTGGTAAGTGGTGGCATTGCCCACAGTCCATTTTGTAGCAAAGGTGCACCTGACTGATCGACGTATTCCTACAGAGCGTCACGTGTCGCATCGATCGCCAAGCACCCTGGCACGTTCCAAGCAGCCCCCCGCACAACCCTGGCCAGCTGTGCGGTGGCGTGGCTTCATGCTAGTATAATCACAATGCATTATTCGAAATTCTTTAATTATTATTCACTCTAATTTGATTATCTTTAAAAATCATATCATCACCTGCTGCTCCATTGTCCAGTTAAGTTGACTGCTGGTAACAACTAATAAAGGTGCCTCTTGGGGCCTGCCGGCCTGTCCATATACAACTGACATAATTTTTTTTGAAGAAACTGGCTCAATTTTTTTTTGAAGAAACACTTTTTGGGAAAAAAATATATAGAAGAATTTGTTGTGAACAAATATAGCTTGCGGAACTCTTCCTCAATTTGTTGAAAGAAGACTTCAGTTATATCCTTGCATTTGGCCGTCCAGATTGCAGCTACGCGCGCCCATCAAATTAAATGCATGGCCGGTTTTTAAACTTGTCCACTCGTGTCATCCAGGTCCCTGAACTCTCAAATTGTATACTTTAGGTACTCACACCTGTTCCGGGTAGCATCAGTGGTCCAAACGGGCGCGAACCCGCTCCGCTAGCTGATGTGGCCATCCACACTGGACTCCAACGTGGATCGGGCGGCCCATATAACCAACGATCCCAATCATGAGCCCCTTTATTCGCCATTAATCCCTCATCTCGCTTTGCGGCGGCCGACGGCAATCGGAGACAATTCCTGCAGAAATGAGGAAACAATAGCAAAGGAGGCAAGAAAGCTGCTACTGGAGGTCAAGTCTTTGGCTGTAGTAGTCAACGATGGTGGCATGTTTGCGGCGGAAGGGAGATCGTGCACCTGCATATGGTGAGACCATCCAGCGCAAACTCTTATAATGTGTGTTCGACGGATTTTTGTACCTCATATAAACGTGGTGCATGGTTAACATAATGGCAAGAGGCTAGCATGAAGAAGTATACACGTGCGCCTACACAAGCTAGCTACCTCCATGCAATTCTGTACATGTCCAAGATTCGTATGTTTAAAGTTACAGAGATACAGATACGGAAGTTGTTGGGAACAATACACGTACATGCACCTGGGTGGTCATGTATGTCTATGCTACTTGGTCATGGTGACGTGGGCACATACGCATGAACGCATATTCTTTCCTTCCTTGTTACTCGGCTTGGAGTCAATGGGAGCAAGGGTCCACCCGGCAGTTAGTACGCGCTCGGCGCCGTCGTCGACTCCCCCTGTCAGAGACTCGTGCATGGCATCCCTCACCAAATGGAAGGTTGTCTAATCGTGCCTTCTAATGATGCGGCCTCTCCTAAAGATGGAAAGTACCGCTCGCTGTCTAGCCAATAAATGGAAAGCGTCACGCCGGTTGGTCTCTGGTCTAGGAAAGTGATTATGAGGAAAGTATAAAGAAGGAAAATAGCAAAACATGCAAGGCAATAATCAAAACCGACGGTAGACACCGGACGTGCGTATAAGGCAATATAGCCTGGCGCTTGATGACTGCAGGACTCGGCCATGCGTGCAAGGAAAGATGGCTGGTGCCTGATGGCCGCGCGATGCGCTTGGCCACCTGCCTGCTATGTACCGCCCCTCCACTGGCCTATAAAAGGAACTGCTCACAGGAAGCCACTACCGGACGGAGACGACAGACGGGCAGAGGTAGAGACCAGGAGAAAGCACTCGCTTCTTGCCGCACTCCTCTGCTTCTCTCTCTCAATCACCGCTCCACACACACGCAAGCAAACAGAGAAGAAGAAGGAGGCAAGGTTCGCCTGCTACCGGCTCTGGTGTCGCACGAACAGGACACCGGAGGCAGGATCGAGGCACGAGAAGGACGCCGGGGGCAGGAAGCCACTACCGGACGGAGACGACGACCATGGCCAACGCAGGTGGTTATACACACTAACCCTCTTCTCTCTTTTCTCTCCGTTTCATGCACGGACAGGGAGGCATACGCAGGGACGAGTTCCGTCCGTGCGACCTGCATGCCGGAGAATGATGCTGCCGGTGGATGCCACGATGCCTTCACTCATTTTCAAGTTCGACGACGCTCGGCTCCCTGACTGCTGTCCGTGGCCTCGGCTCGACGAGGCGAGCACCTCATCCGGCACATCCACTTCACACCCGATAGCCCTCGTCGCCGGAGTCGTGCCGGAAGCAGGCAAATGTCACCGCGGCGACCGGCTCAACCCCTGCACTGTCCATGGAGGTCGGCGAGCTGCTACGACGGCGGCGGCGAGCATTGAAACCATGAAGGTTAATGAGATCCTGCCGATGCTCTCGGCATTCCTCCGAGCCATCACGCCGAGCTCCGAGATGATGGGTCGACGAAGCCACACATGATGCTCACGGAAGCTGCCTACGGCGTCCGCGACGGCTGCCGAGTTCATCGCGCTGCTGCGGAGCCGACAAGCTAAGGAGCAAGCTGCGCAGCCGCCGGAGATCACCATGAGTGAGATTGGTTGTCCACGGCAAAGACAAGAGGCTAGAAGCCATCACTCACGCAGGAAGCATAGGCACGCTACGTGCATGGGACATGCAAGCATGAATACGTGCTGCATGCTTTGTATGTATTAATCAAGATTACTATATTGCTATATGATCAAACACCAAACTTCCAGTGAGCTCTCCTGAGCCACATTCATCGGAGTACCCGGCTGTTATTTACACGAGCGCCATTCTTCAAGTCTGAAGACTACAAGTTCAAGCCCATGTTTTGTTTATCTACTGCACGTCGCCCGTGATCGACGAGGCCGGACGACGAGGCGGGCATAGCTTGAGCAATAGCTACGCTATCACGGCACCACGGACCGACAAGGCTTTGGATCATGCCAACGCCACCACACCAACACCAACCCCATCATCCATCTACACACCATGCATGGGAGAAGTGAAGCGAAGACGAAGACGACGACCACGCGCAGCTTAATCGGAGGTGTCCCGTGAAGTTAATTCGCGGGAGTAATTAACCGGGAGCTTTCTAAAGCCCCAGGAATCAGGAGACCACATCGCTTGAGTTGGATGGCCCTCGCATGAGGCTATGGCGTGCATTATATAAAGGGAACTTGTAATTTTGTTGATCAAAGAATTAATGAAATACTCGTTTCCCTATCTTTGTCTTTTATTTATTTGTGTACTTAGTACACTGGCATTACCCCGCACTCGTCGTTTATTTATTTCGTGTCAAACAAAATGGCACGCCCGGTGGGACCTGGTTCTCCTCCCATCTTTGCTGCGCATCAGTGGTCGTCGAAATCATCTTCGCTTGCTCAACCGACCAGCACAATGCATGATATTCTTGTCCATGGAGCTGTCCTAATGAAAAGTCTCCATCTTGTAGGAGGACTTCCGGAGGCTGCCAACACTCAGGCGCCACAGCTGATGTACTTTGGGTCATACTTCTTTCCCATGGCTATCTTTGAGCATGGCAATAAGACCTACTATCATCAAGCTCAAGACCCGACTCAATTCTCGACGGTTCAGTCAAGAAAGGCGGAGGAACAAGCTGCTGCAGAAGCGAAAAAGGAGCGTCGTTGTCTTATGATTGAGGCACGCACCCTTCTCGAAAAGTCAGTCATGGCTGAAATCAAGGGGGAGTCTCAAACCTCTCAGCAGCTACGTGTTCAAGCAAACAACAGGCGTGCAAGTATCGTAACGCTTCAATCCTCTACATCGACTAAGGTCTCGAGTGTGCTCAAACCAAGTGTGCAGCATACTGAGGTTGAGCTACTTAAGGCTCTAGAAGACGTCTCCGGGAACCTTTGGCGGCACATGTCCACCGCTCGACACGCATCAAGTCCTCACCCACTCCGCAATTATAGGAGGAAGTACCGCAAGGTGCAACGGTTACAACAACTCGTGAGTTCTCGCATTGCGCAGATCTCGGTATCAGAGGAAGATTGGTCCATTGATGTAAAGGACCTTGCCGACAAAATATTTACTTACCCTAGCAAGGTAGAGCCGCCATATGAGCTTTTTCCTGATGAGTGGACTCGTGAACCTGCAAAAATCAAAGGAATGGTGCGTCGCACTATTATGAGGGAGTACTGGAAGAGGCAACGCTCAAACAAGCAACCCCACCTTCCAGGCCCAACCATCGCCATCAGCAAGGGCAACACTACTCTTCGCCGCCCAAATGATTGGGTACCTTGTTTCCACGCGTCGACGGTGGATGGCTCATCTGCTCCCACGAGCAATAGGTTCGCGGTTCTACGAAGTGATCAGCCCGCGCCTAGCGGTGAGGATCTCCGACGGGAGTTTCGCCAACTCCAAGACGAAGTGAGTAGGCTACGTCAACACCTCCAACGTAGTAATCCTGAATCATCAAGGATTGGGGAGAGGAGCAGGCCACGACATGTTGCTTTCCACCACCGACCACAGCATGATCGTCGCACTTGGGCGCCTCGACGGACATTCCAGCCCATACCGCCGGCCATGGAGCGGGGGCAAAGGACATTACCACCACGATGGAACCAATGGTCGCGACGTCCAGGTTCTTCTCGCCCTACTCAACAATGGCGTGTGAAGAATCCAGTCCAAGGGGAAGCTCATCCACAAGCACCAGCACCACCAAGGCGTGAAGAACGCATGGTAAGGCCGCCACAACAAGGGAGGGTGACAAAGCCATCCGACATGAATCCAATTGAACAACCACGCCACCATGATCAACCCTTTCTGGCTCGTCCATATCATGCTCCGACAGCTAACCAACGCAAGCGCGAGAGACGTCGGAGGAATCGGGACATGCTACATCAAGAACTCGAAGAGTTAATCCTTAAGAACACGGAAGTTCGTATCCGTGCAGATGGTGAAGTGCAACAAGAGGGTGATAGGGTCACATTCCGAATCGCCCCTCGATTGACTCTAAGTGAGAGATACAAGTATCTCCTTAGTCGTTTGACTCCAAGACCACGAGGTGCTTCACGAGATGCCCCAGTACAAGAAGAGGCAGCGAAATCAGATCCGCGTCTTGTGACCATTCTCCGTCGCGAAGAGGAGAAGGCAGAAGCTACCACAAGCACCTCGACACCACAATCCCAACAATCACCTAAGCATTCAGCGACTCCTATGGAGGGTGTTGAGCAAGCGAAAATCTCAATACCAATTATTCAGAAAGAAGCCCACCAAGTGGAAGCAGGGATGGCGACCCATGCGAGTGTGGCTCAAGGCGCATCTTCTAGCGAAGATATGCAAATTGAAGATGGGATACCCAATCCACCAACAGATGAGAAAGCTCATGAGATGACTAATGATGATGTGGCCACATGTGGCACATTGGCGACAAGGGTGGAAGATGGTAATAATGGGAATTGGGTGCCTCCTCAAGTCACCCATGAGTTCACATACCCTTCGGATGAGGAGATTGTACCCAATCCCAAGGTTACTTTCTCTAAGGCAATCTTACCTCGCCTCGAACAAGTTCGTTCTTGGTTCAAAGGTGGTGAAGATGCTATGAAAGAAACCCATCATATGACCGCGGAAGAAGCAAGGTCCTCAGCACCTTGTCTCCCTATAACTTCTGACAAAGGCTCTCTATCCGATGGGGATATTTATGCTCATCGATATGTAAACATTGCCTCCCGAGTACCTCAAGATCCCAATGAGCTACGACACGTTGCAAGTCGTCCGGGAGCCAATACTCGCTTGAAGGCCATGGCTTCGCGAAGAGTGAAAAGGACACCATTGCCGGTAATGCAAGAACAAGAATGGGAAGACGAAGCTTACTACTCTGACTCCTCTTCTTTAGAAGGTCATTCACGTTCACCCGCATATAGTGAACTGAATCATTCAATCCCCTCCGATGAAGAAGATCACTCAAATGATATCCACAGAGCGCCAGCACATATGGCAACGGCTGGAGGGAGCAATGCCCCACGAGCACGTGGTGAGACGAGGCCAAGTAGTGCACCGGCTTTTGGCGCGCCAAGGCAAATATACAACCGCACTGAAACAAATGGTGCAAGTTCATCGGGAGCACAAGCCCGTACCCTAGAAGAGCGTGTAGAAGAGCAAGGACGTATGATGAATCGACTTGCAACAAGTCTTGATCAGATCCTCGCTTTGATGACCCAAACGGGGCAAGAAATCCCGCGAGTCATTGCAAATCAACACCAAGAAGATCCACAAATTGAGGAGCTCGGGTCTGCCAGGCATAATGGCATGTCAATACATGAAGAGCAACCACGTGTGGCTCAAGGTTTTCATGCTCGGGCATCGGTACTCCCGACCACCTCGATCAATGCCCCACCGACTACATTGAAAGAGTATCATGATATAGTTGAAGAAATGGTGAATAAGAAGCTTAAGCAAATTGCTGCTGAACAAGCACCACGATCTTCAGAAAGTGAGCTAGAGAAGCCTTATCAAGCATGGCATGATTTAGTGCCCTTTCCTTCTGGGTGGCACCCACCTAAGTTCCGTCAGTTTGATGGAACAGGTGATGCAAGGGAGCACTTGGCTTACTTTGAAGCGGCTTGTGGAGATACGGCTAATAGCTCCTCTCTTCTACTTCGCCAATTCTCTGGGTCCCTAACAGGCTCAGCATTTCACTGGTATAGCCGATTACCAGTTGGCGCCATAGGCAGTTGGGCCGAAATGAAAGAAAATTTCAAGAGACACTTTGTAGCTATGAAAAAGGACTTCACAATTGTTGAATTGTCTCAAGTCCGACAAAAGAGAGAAGAGGCAATCGAAGATTATGTGATTCGCTTCCGTAACAGCTATGTGCGACTCGCTAGAGAGATGCACCTTGAGGACGCAATTGGGATGTGTGTCCATGGGATGCAACAACACTGGTCGCTTGAGGTATCTAGGCGTGAACCGAAGACCTTTAGTGCTCTCAATTCAGCTGTGGCAGCCACCAAGCTGGAGTTTGAAAAGTCTCCTCAAATAATGGAGCTCTACAAGAATGCTAGTGCCTTCGACCCTTCTAAGAGATTTAGTTCGACGATAAAGACAAACAATAATGGGGGCAAAGGTAAAACCATTGCAGAGGCAAACACGACAAGGATATCCTCTCAAAGTAATGTACCTATGCTGGGGGCAAAGAATGAGCAGTCCGGAGGAAGGCAACGTAGCTCCATCCAAGAATTACTCAAGAAGCAATATGTTTTTCGGCGCGAGTTGGTTAAAGACATGTTTGACCAATTGATGGAGCACCGTGCGTTAAACCTTCCTGATCCAAGAAGGCCTGAACAAGTCAATATGACGGGTAACCCCCTATATTGCCCATATCATAGATATGTGGGGCATGTCATAGAAGATTGTGTCGCATTTAAAGAATGGCTTCAAAGAGCCATCAATGAGAAGAGGGTCAACTTAGACCCCGAAGCCATCAATCCGGATTATCACACATCAAACATGGTCACAATGGGACCGTGTCCAGAACCACACCAAGAAAGTAGAGTGTCATGGGTGCCACTATCTCAAGTTGAGGAGCAGCTATCCGACATAGCGCTCACGTCGACAAGAGTGAATGCTCCGTGTCACGAGGTACCTTGTCCTACCCGAAGATGTGATGCATGGAATGTTGTCCAACAGCGGGCCTTGTCAAGAGACCATCGTAGGCAAAATCAACATGCCACGACACCACAGTATGTCCCATCAAGGACGTGGAGGAAGTCTGATCCAAGCAAAAGGCGCATGCCTTCAAGGTTCGTCCCGTGGTCTGAGGGGGATGCACCCTTCCCACGACCAAGTCGGACACCTGTGACCTTTGAGCAATTTCTCCCATCAAGTTGGGGAAAAGCAACAAGAAAGAAAAAAGATGGAGAGAAGGAAGATGCGAGTCTTACCTCAACTCAAAATATGGCCACATGCAACGCCATAATTGAAGTCAACAGCTCAAGCTCGGAGGAGCTCTTTACTCAAGAAGAGCATGAGGTGTTTCGTGCTGACACCTCACAAGAAGAACAACAAGTAGAAGAAGTCAACATGAACTTGAGGAGTGGGAAGGTTTTAGATGAGCCTTCTAAATCCAATTCACAGAAGACGAACAAGCCGGAAACACCAAAAGAGGCTCCACCACGAGATGCCATCAAAGAAGCATTCGCTAAAGGAAAGGCCAAAGCAGAGGTTGACTACAATGTCATTGCCCATCTCAAGAGAATTCCTGCAATGTTGAGTGTATATGATTCCCTAATGATGGTGCCTGAACTTAGGGAGGCCCTAATTGAGGCACTTCGAGCTCCAGAGGTCTACGAAGTGGCCATGGCCAAACATCAGCTCTTCTCCAACCCGTTATATGTGAATGAAATCACATTTGCTGATAATGATAGAGTGGTAGAGGAAGAAGAACACAACCGACCATTATACATTGAAGGAAACATTGGCAATGCACACCTTCGTCGAATCCTCATCGATCCTGGTTCTTCAGTAAATATCTTGCCTATGAGAAGTCTAACACGGGCCGGATTTACGTTTGAAGACTTGGAGCCAACTCAAGTCACGATATGCGGATTTGACAATCAAGGGACAAGAACACTTGGGGCTATCACGGTCAAGATCCAAATGTCCACGTTTAGCTTCAAAGTGCGATTCTTCGTCATTGAGGCTAACACCTCGTATTCAGCACTTTTGGGTAGGCCTTGGATACACAAGTATAGAGTAGTTCCCTCTACTCTACATCAATGCTTGAAGTTCTTGGATGGCAGCGGTACACAACAATGCATAAGTGGCAACACCTCGCCATACACAATTCAAGAATCCTTCCATGCAGATGCCAAGTACTACTTCCCTGTTGATGGGTCTAATCAACAGTTAGGGAGGTCGGCTCCAGCCGCTGACGTACTGGACACATCAAGAACTACAATGAAGCGCTTGGTTACGCCATGTGCGCCTACAAGCAAGAAGAATTATGCCCCTCGAAATCGTGGGGGGAGTGCCGGTCAAGAGAAAGTTTTCTCGACAATCCCTTATAGCTACAAGACAACACCTTCCACCGGATTAGGGAGCTCTACAGCCCCATCCTCACAAAGGAGAAGTTCCTCGATTGTCGCTGCTCCGTTGGTGTTGAAAGCAAGAACCCATGCAATAACGCCAATCACCATGAGGTCTACACCAAAATCTCCATCAAGGACTTCATCATTTACAAACAGGGAATCTTCATCATCGTCAGCAAAATGTGCTTCTCTAATGGCAGGTAATGTTGCAGGTGTTCAAGGTAGCAACCAATTTGCGACCGGCAATGATGCGCCACCATGCCTCACACTACGTGTGCGTGGAAAAACAACATTAGGAGGTGCCCCCGCACAACGAGAGGGGAGCAAGAAAACAATGCCTATAATGGAGGAAGTGGCCGAGGGTGCTAAAACAATGCAGCCCCCATCTTTGTACATATCGGTAACCACTCCTTTAGATATTTTGGCTATTCCAGACACTTCAAAGTCTGAGACATACACAATATTCTATAAGGTGCCACAAGTACATCATTGTGAAACTATATTTGAACCTCTTGATATGTGCCCTGACACAGAAGAGACGCTCTCAACGACGAAGGTGAATCCCAAGATGGCCCATTTGTTGGAGAAGGCTGGGTTCACGCTACAAAGAAATCAAAGGATTCCCGCAGCTCCCGCCATATGTGAACGATGGTGGGCGCAAGCGGAGGATCTAATAAGGAGAAAGAATAAGTCCCAGCCAAAGTATGGGCTAGGTTACAAATCTAGCTCATTTGACGATGAAGATGAAACCCTTGTTGGTTTTGAACATGTACATTGCTACAACGTGTTCACTACTAATGACGATGGTGCGAGCTGTTCGCACCACGCTCCTCTTGAGATGGTCCCTCTTGATGCCATGCACGCTGACGAAGGGGTGATAACCGACACAACCGCTGCACCCGAAGAACTCGAAGATGGAGGTCAGCCCACAATTGATGAACTTGTGGAGATAAACTTAGGCACAGAGGAAGACCCACGTCCTACCTTTGTTAGTGCCACACTCACCCCAGAAGAGCAAGAAAATTACAGAAGCTTCTTGATGGAATTCCGAGATTGCTTTGCTTGGAACTACAAGGAAATGCCGGGCCTTGACCCTCGTGTCGCCACACACAAGTTGGCGATTGACCCTCAATTCAAGCCAGTTAAACAACCACCACGCCGATTGCGCCCAGAATTTGAAGATCAAGTTATCGCTGAAGTTGACAAGCTCATCACTGCCGGTTTTATCAAAGAAGTCCAATACCCACGGTGGCTTTCCAGCATTGTTCCCGTGGAAAAGAAAAATGGGCAGGTCAGGGTCTGCGTGGACTTTCGCGACCTGAATCGAGCATGTCCCAAAGACGATTTTCCCATACCCATCACTGAGATGGTAGTTGACGCGACTACTGGGTACGGTGCTTTGTCCTTTATGGATGGATCATCGGGTTATAATCAGATCAAGATGGATGAAGATGATGCTGTCGATACGACGTTTAGGACACCGAAAGGCAACTTCTACTACACAGTAATGCCTTTCGGACTAAAGAATGCCGGTGCAACCTACCAACGTGCCATGACGTATGTACTCGGTGACCTCATTCATCAGTCAGTTGAATGCTATGTTGATGATATGGTTGTGAAAACTAAAAATCGGGAAATGCACCAGGAGGATCTTCGTGTCGTCTTTGAGCGACTGCGGCGACATCAACTAAAGATGAATCCGCTCAAGTGTGCCTTTGCTGTGCAATCAGGCGTCTTTCTGGGGTTCGTTGTGCGCCATCGTGGGATTGAAATTGAACCTAAGAAGATCAAAGCCATTAGGGACATGCCTCCTCCAACAAACTTAAAACAATTGAAGACTTTACAAGGAAAGTTGGCGTACATACGTCGCTTCATCTCCAACCTATCTGGGCGTGTTCAACCCTTTTCAAGGCTTATGAAGAAAGGGGAACCGTTCATATGGGATGAACATTGCCAAGAGGGGTTTGATAGCATTAAAAGGTACTTGCTTAACCCTCCTGTCTTGGCAGCACCTATAAGTGGGCGCCCACTAATACTTTACATCGCCACACAACCTGCCTCAATAGGTGCCTTGCTCGCACAACACAACGATGAAGGGAAGGAGGTGGCATGCTATTACTTGAGCCGCACCATGGTGGGTGCTGAGCACAACTATTCACCCATAGAAAAGTTGTGTTTAGCATTGATATTTGCCTTAAAGAAGCTACGACACTACATGTTAACTCACCAAATCCAGCTTGTTGCTAGAGCGGATCCGATAAGGTATGTGTTGAGTCAACCTGTGCTCGCAGGGCGACTTGGGAAATGGGCAGTCCTTATGATGGAATTTGATATAACTTACGTCCCACAGAAAGCAATCAAGGGGCAAGCCCTAGCGGAATTTCTAGCAGCACATCCAGTGCCAGATGACTCGCCCCTCATCACCGACCTTCCCGATGAAGAGGTTTTCACCACTGAGCTAGAGATGCCTTGGGACCTCTACTTTGATGGAGCCTCACAGACAGAAAATGATTGTGATGGTGCTCCTAGGCGAAGGGCAGGAGTAGGTTTGGTGTTCAGAACACCCCAAGGAGAAGTGATGCACCACTCCTTTTCCTTGCTCAAGGAGGAATGCTCGAACAATGAAGCTGAATACGAAGCGCTTATCTTCGGACTTCTCCTTGCTCTTTCAATGGAGATACGTTCCCTACGTGCCCATGGGGACTCCCAACTTATTGTACGCCAAGTAAATAATATATATGAAGTACGTAAGCCTGAGCTGGTGCCATACTATAATGCGGCCCAGAGGCTTATGGAAAGATTTGGACATATTGAAATTGTTCATGTCCCACGCAGTCGGAATGCACCCGCGGATGCATTGGTGAAACTCGCTGCAGCACTGGTCCTTCCGGAAGGCAAGCCCACACAAGTAATTGTTGAAGAAAGGTGGCTGCTCCCAGCTATCTTAGAGCTTGTCACGGAGCAGCAGGAAGTCAATACCATTGTGGTAGGAAGCATTGGTGAAGATGATTGGCGCAAACCCTTCCTCGACTACTTCAACCACGGCAGCCTCCCAGATGACCCAGTACAAAGGCGCCAATTGCAACGACGACTCCCATCTTATGTCCATAAAGCGGGTGTCTTGTATCGGCGCGCTTATGGGCATGAGATCTTACTCCGATGTGTTGGCCAAAGTGAAGCCGACCAAGTCCTACAAGAGATACATCATGGTGTTTGCGGGGGGCACCAAAGCGGTCCAAAGATGTACCATAGTGTTCGGCTCGCTGGGTACTATTGGCCCGGAATCATGGCTGATTGCATGAGAATTGCCAAGTCATGCCATAGCTGTCAAATACACGGTGACTTCAAGCATCGCCCACCTGTTCCTCTTCATCCCACAGTACCGTCATGGCCATTCGACGCTTGGGGTATTGATGTCATTGGCAAGATTGAACCCCCTTCTGCTAAGGGGCATCGCTTCATTCTTGCTATAACAGACTACTTCTCAAAATGGGCGGAAGCTATACCACTACGTGAGGTAAAAAGTGATAATGTGATTGATTTCCTAGAAAAGCATGTCATTCATCGCTTTGGGATCCCTCATCGTATCACATCGGATAATGGCAAAGCCTTCACATCTAACAAGATGGAGCGCTTCAAGGCTAAATACAAGATAAGGTGGAATTACTCAACTGGCTACTACCCACAGGCAAATGGTATGGCCAAGGCATTTAACAAGACTCTTGGCAAGATACTCAAGAAGACAGTTAGCAAATACAAGAGAGATTGGCATGATCGTCTCTCCGAAGCTTTGTGGGCCTACCGTGTCACGGTCCGCACTCCAACACAAGCTACTCCTTACTCCCTCATGTTTGGGAGTGAAGCTGTCTTACCATTAGAGATTCAAGTTCCCTCACTTCGAGTTGCCATCCATGAGGAACTCACTCACGACCAGCAAATTCATCTCCGATTCCAGGAGCTTGATGCTTTAGAGGAAGGACACCTCCACGCTGTCCAAAACTTGGAATTGTATCGTGGAAACATGGTGAGGGCCTATGACAAGCTCGTGAAGCACCGAGTCTTCAGGAAAGGCGAACTCGTCCTTGTATTACGTCGTCCCATTGTTGTGACTCACAGGACGAAAGGAAAATTTGAGCCAAAATGGGAAGGGCCATATGTGGTGGAGCAAGTCTATGATGGCGGTGCCTACCAATTGATTGACCATCATGGGGTCAGGCCTATGCCTCCAATCAATGGGAGGTTCTTGAAGAAATACTTCCAATGAAGTGTTTCCTTTTTTCGTTGTTTTTTTCTCTTTCTTCTTTTGTTTCTTTTCTTTTCCACTTTATGAAAACCCTCCAAAGGGGCTCTTGCTCTTGATGCGTGCCCCCTAGGAACCTTTTCTTTGGACGTCAGAAATCCTACAAAAAAAATGGCTTCCCCTCATCATGTGTTGTGCCCATTGTTTAAGGTTCGGCTGCCTTGGGACTTGGTCAAGTGAAAGAATTGATGCGAAATATTGTACACATCCATCACACAAGACACATGTTGACCGTCTCCCACCAGGGGCAGTGGGAAATACAGACTTGGGTCATCTCCGAGCTGCGATGTCACCATGCCAATTATGCTTTCTGACATGGGTCAATTTACCTCAGGGAAGACTATAGGAAAAGAGCAAGAAAGGGCTACCAGGCACAACACAAGTTGTTGTCTAGTGTGCAGCCACTTGCCACCCCTATGAGGTAAAACAAAACAAAAAAAAGAGCATGCCTGTGAGGGTCATTTAGTCACACAAAGGTGAATGGTTATCCTCCAAATTCCAAGTGTTGTACACGTCAAGATTTTCCAAGATCTCAAGTTCAAGTAGTCTCCTACGAAGACGACCCAACTCAAACATCGAGTAATTCCATCAGTGAAGTTTTAAGAAGTCTCCAAAGAAGATGGCTTCAAGTCAAAAGACAAGCAATTGAACTCCAAGAAAATAGAAGGCGGAGGATGGCTATTCACCACCCTCAGCAAAAGTAATGGCAGAATTTTCCTAGCCGTCATCCCATGAAACACCATACCAGATAAGCCACACCTATGTCTCCATGTCAGAGAGTGCAACTGAGCTGTGGGACTACTCAATGCAAGGAGAGACTGAAGTATAAATTTCCATTGTTACTCGATAGAACTATGAAAACATGTCGTCCCATACACGATCATATAAAGAAAGGACAACGGTCAGGTTACAATTGCTATGGTCATTCGGCAACATGAACACAAGTCCTTTGGCAGCCCTACCCCTAGCTACTTCCATAGCCAATGCACAATGGGGAAGCCAACATTTTAAGATACAACAAAACAAACTCGTTTTTTTTCTTTCTTTCTTCTTCTTTCTCTTGCAGTGTGCACTTCTTTTGCAGGAGATATGTATTCCTTCCATCAGATGCAAAGTACTCAGTGGTTTTAATCCACCCTTGCTGTTTATGGGAGCGTTTAAGCTTGCCAGTGCGGCTAGTGCAAAGTTGTTAAACCCTTTGATTTGGTCAGATGGCACCCTACCAGCAATTGGTCATGATCAAATTAATAAAATTCCTTCAAGAAGCTGCATGTTTTTTTTTTGCAGCAAATTGAGGATGATTGGGAGCAGTTGAGCACTCCAGTGCGGTTCGTGAGCAACTGTCAAAACCCTTCGGTATGGTCGGCCGGAACCACTATCTTGGTCGCGATCAGATCGATAAACTCCTTCTAGCCGCTGATGAACCTCCACGGCAACTCGAAGATGATTTTTGTAGTGTGTGGTATGATCTTTCACCACGACCTATAGGTAACTAGTTCTGCCTGCCTGGCTAAGTTGCAATAAGCAACGAGATGCCAACAGGGCGCTTAAAATTCTCAGGTTGTGGTATGGGTTTTCGCCGTAACCGTGAGAGCATATTGTATAACTCTGTCTCAACACCTATCACCGACAGAGGAAACGATGCCATCACACTGATGTGATTGCTAGAATATTATTTAAAGCCATCCTTTGGGGTTCCCAAAAAGAAGGAAACGTCATTTCACAAAGCTAAACTCGATTTGCTAAGCAATCGCGTCTACCTTTGTGAGGGGGCAGTGAGTGTCACCAGCAGATTCTTTACACGACGTGGAGCATGCGTGAAGCCGGGCAGCCGGCATGCCCATGACGCTCGCTGCATGAGAGTTGTGATTGAGTAGCTACGACATGGATTGTGAGGCCAACACAGTACCACAGCTGGGCGTCTTTTGTGGCTTTCTTCCACACGTACAAGTAAGAAAAGAAAGGAAGCAAATAAGGAGTTAATACACGCATGCAAGTTCATACAGTGCCTTGTGCACGTTCCTTGAACTCACTGGGTTCATTCCTTTGGAAGGCAATGGGAGCGATTTAGTTCACCCCGTCAGCGAATAAAATAAAGTGTCTTGCTTAAACAAAGTATGTAACAGACAGAATGCTGGGATAATTAATCATAAGCTCATGTTGTTTCTGTGCACAGTAAGATACAGACAGAGAAAGGGAAGCATCCGACAGTTGTTATAGATGACTGGATGACATCACGGATGTATTAATTAATGAAGAAGAGGCAAATTACACAACCCTGACATGGATAAAGGGAGCACGACACAAGTGCCCCTGTTTTGATAAAACAAAATGACTCGACAAAACAAAATGATAAAGGGAGCACGACACAAGTACCCCTGACTAAAATGACTAAACAAAACAACTCATTATTTTATTCAATTTTATTTTGCCTCTTCAAGTAAACCCAGATAAGCTTCCAAAGACGCTAATTGGAATCACAGGAATACGCCAGAATAGCGGCAACTTCAGGAGGCCCCTTGGCAGCGAGACGCTCCTGACGTGCGGCGGCAATCTTCATCCGGGCTGCGATTGCATCGCATCGCCCTTCCAGCGCATGTAGTTTTGCCGCAGCCTCTTCAACAACAGCATGGCTCGCCGCGACCCGCTCATCATTGCGAGATTTCAAGAGGCGAAAGTCCTCATGGTGCTTCTTCTTCTTGTCCAGCTGAGCCTGTAGCTGCTCGATCTCTTCAAGGCACTTCTGCTCCCTCGAGGCGAAGTCCTCACTAGCCTTCTGCAGGAATAACACATTCTCCTTGAGCAGAACAAGCTCGGGCTCCACCTCATCGCGAGCATGCCTTAGATCATCCAAGGTGGACTGCGCCCTTGCCTTCTCGCCTGCGAAGAAACCCTCGTTGAAGATTGCCGAACCTTTTTCTCCAGTCAGGTGTTTCTTCAGGTTGTTAAGGTCAGATATGAGAGTGGTCAAGTCCTGAGGGCGAGGCTCCTCGAACTCTGTAATCCACTTTCCAACGGCTTTCTCAATGTAGTAGAGCACACGAGGTTTGTCGATTGAGTCCTTCTTCAAGAACTCTTGAATGCGGCCCAAATCACCAACGACCATTTCAGACCTGTAATTTGCCTCATAGTCATTATCCCCACTGGGAAGGCGCAAGAGCTTGGGCTGCAGCTGATCACTCTGGGCAGCCGCAGGCTCAAGGGAATACTGATCTTCATCAGACTTGAGAAGCTGGAGATGTTTCTTTAGGATGGCCTTCACCTTGGATGCTTGTGTGGAGCATAAGGCCTGAATCCCGAGGGGGTCAATACCTGAATAACAGAACGTGCATGTCAACATAAAGCGTGCTACCACATACCAGCGTGAGATAGAGGAGAATTAATAAATATGACAAAATCAGTGAGAAAGCTAATCACCTGGCTGTGCAGTCTTCTTCACGTTCTCTTCGTCGTCGCACGACAGAGTGTACGTTACACCAGCACTCCCTCCCTGCTCAGTCAAGGAGTGTTTAGCCGCAAGAGCGACACTTTGGTCAGCCAGCGTTGTCTCCTCCACGCGAGTCACGCTACCAAGCGATGCACCAATTGGAATCTTCGAAAGCACCGCGTTGAAATCTTTGTCCGACATATTGGCGACCTCCTTCAATTGGTGCATGTCCAATGCAACATGTTCCTATAAAATCACGACAGTGGGCATGGTAAGATTATGAAGTCATATAAAAAAAAGGAAAACACCAGATCTTACTAACCTCTTGGCGTGAGATCGGCCTGGTTCTGGCAGCACCTGCACCTTCTTGTGCCGGAGCTGGTGCTTCATCTCCAGAGGAATCCTTAGCAGTCTCCCTGTCTCTGTGTTTGGGAGGCGGCATCGTTGACGCCGGAGAGGCCTTGGCCGTCGCGTCTGGTCCCTTGGTGGAGGCGGTGGACTCGGCGACTTTGATCTCCTGAACCGACGAGACGACGACCCAACGGCCTGGCCTCGGGTCCGTCTTTGTGTCCAGTTGCCCTGCAGACGATGGGACAGCGGGGCGTGGTCGCTGTCTTCATCTGACGAAGATCGCGGGGAAGGACCACGGGAGTCCCGCATGATGACAGCGTTGCCGGCTCGGCCGCGCGCCGGATCCTGCTCGACGCGCGCAAGCCTTCTCGCCGCGTCCGGCCTCCCCGAACGCCTCCTCAGGCCATGGTTGTCGTTGCCGCGAGCCATCGAGATTGGTTGAGGTGAAACCTAGTAACAAACAAGACACAACAACGAATAGTCAGAGTCAAATAAGTGAAGAAACGCACTGGAAATAATCAAGTCGCTGCTTCTGAGAAGAAGAGAAAATTAAACCGATGAGTCCACCTCCGTGCAGACGAATGGAATGGTGAAACAATGGGCCGGGTGACTCCACGAAGACCTAAATGCCTGTATTTATAATGAGCCAAACGCCAGAGGTAAAGGGAAGCCATCTACGAGATTTGGCAGGAAAGCAAAATTGAAATACGAGACCGAGCTGGGGATTGAAATTACCGTAATTGGGCCTTCCTAACTTGCCCAGATAGCTAGTGACGCCAGAAATGCAGGTCGCGGCTGTTACCCGGCCGGACGCTCGAGAGAATGGCAATTGGATGAGACACTGGAAGAGATATTCTTTCGCTAAGCTAACCGTGATCGCTGCGCCATCACGCTTAACTTAGCGAGGGGGCATTTGTTCGACGGATTTTTGTACCTCATATAAACGTGGTGCATGGTTAACATAATGGCAAGAGGCTAGCATGAAGAAGTATACACGTGCGCCTACACAAGCTAGCTACCTCCATGCAATTCTGTACATGTCCAAGATTCGTATGTTTAAAGTTACAGAGATACAGATACGGAAGTTGTTGGGAACAATACACGTACATGCACCTGGGTGGTCATGTATGTCTATGCTACTTGGTCATGGTGACGTGGGCACATACGCATGAACGCATATTCTTTCCTTCCTTGTTACTCGGCTTGGAGTCAATGGGAGCAAGGGTCCACCCGGCAGTTAGTACGCGCTCGGCGCCGTCGTCGACTCCCCCTGTCAGAGACTCGTGCATGGCATCCCTCACCAAATGGAAGGTTGTCTAATCGTGCCTTCTAATGATGCGGCCTCTCCTAAAGATGGAAAGTACCGCTCGCTGTCTAGCCAATAAATGGAAAGCGTCACGCCGGTTGGTCTCTGGTCTAGGAAAGTGATTATGAGGAAAGTATAAAGAAGGAAAATAGCAAAACATGCAAGGCAATAATCAAAACCGACGGTAGACACCGGACGTGCGTATAAGGCAATATAGCCTGGCGCTTGATGACTGCAGGACTCGGCCATGCGTGCAAGGAAAGATGGCTGGTGCCTGATGGCCGCGCGATGCGCTTGGCCACCTGCCTGCTATGTACCGCCCCTCCACTGGCCTATAAAAGGAACTGCTCACAGGAAGCCACTACCGGACGGAGACGACAGACGGGCAGAGGTAGAGACCAGGAGAAAGCACTCGCTTCTTGCCGCACTCCTCTGCTTCTCTCTCTCAATCACCGCTCCACACACACGCAAGCAAACAGAGAAGAAGAAGGAGGCAAGGTTCGCCTGCTACCGGCTCTGGTGTCGCACGAACAGGACACCGGAGGCAGGATCGAGGCACGAGAAGGACGCCGGGGGCAGGAAGCCACTACCGGACGGAGACGACGACCATGGCCAACGCAGGTGGTTATACACACTAACCCTCTTCTCTCTTTTCTCTCCGTTTCATGCACGGACAGGGAGGCATACGCAGGGACGAGTTCCGTCCGTGCGACCTGCATGCCGGAGAATGATGCTGCCGGTGGATGCCACGATGCCTTCACTCATTTTCAAGTTCGACGACGCTCGGCTCCCTGACTGCTGTCCGTGGCCTCGGCTCGACGAGGCGAGCACCTCATCCGGCACATCCACTTCACACCCGATAGCCCTCGTCGCCGGAGTCGTGCCGGAAGCAGGCAAATGTCACCGCGGCGACCGGCTCAACCCCTGCACTGTCCATGGAGGTCGGCGAGCTGCTACGACGGCGGCGGCGAGCATTGAAACCATGAAGGTTAATGAGATCCTGCCGATGCTCTCGGCATTCCTCCGAGCCATCACGCCGAGCTCCGAGATGATGGGTCGACGAAGCCACACATGATGCTCACGGAAGCTGCCTACGGCGTCCGCGACGGCTGCCGAGTTCATCGCGCTGCTGCGGAGCCGACAAGCTAAGGAGCAAGCTGCGCAGCCGCCGGAGATCACCATGAGTGAGATTGGTTGTCCACGGCAAAGACAAGAGGCTAGAAGCCATCACTCACGCAGGAAGCATAGGCACGCTACGTGCATGGGACATGCAAGCATGAATACGTGCTGCATGCTTTGTATGTATTAATCAAGATTACTATATTGCTATATGATCAAACACCAAACTTCCAGTGAGCTCTCCTGAGCCACATTCATCGGAGTACCCGGCTGTTATTTACACGAGCGCCATTCTTCAAGTCTGAAGACTACAAGTTCAAGCCCATGTTTTGTTTATCTACTGCACGTCGCCCGTGATCGACGAGGCCGGACGACGAGGCGGGCATAGCTTGAGCAATAGCTACGCTATCACGGCACCACGGACCGACAAGGCTTTGGATCATGCCAACGCCACCACACCAACACCAACCCCATCATCCATCTACACACCATGCATGGGAGAAGTGAAGCGAAGACGAAGACGACGACCACGCGCAGCTTAATCGGAGGTGTCCCGTGAAGTTAATTCGCGGGAGTAATTAACCGGGAGCTTTCTAAAGCCCCGGGAATCAGGAGACCACATCGCTTGAGTTGGATGGCCCTCGCATGAGGCTATGGCGTGCATTATATAAAGGGAACTTGTAATTTTGTTGATCAAAGAATTAATGAAATACTCGTTTCCCTATCTTTGTCTTTTATTTATTTGTGTACTTAGTACACTGGCACGCCCCGCAACACGTCGTTTATTTATTTCGTGTCAAACAATGTGTTGAGTAGTTGATCCTTCAGTACAAGTCGTTGATGTTGAGGCATAAAAATTCGATTTTGGGATAGGCAGATTGAAAAAGGATTTGTGGGGGATTTTGTTAGGGTTTGATGGTTTGGTTTCGACTCCGTGGGTGGTGAATCAGTTGATCGTTAGTGTTTTTTTCTTGGAATAGTTGATCGTTAGTGCTAATGTTGTGTAAATGAATGTTTCTGTGTAATGTAGGTGACAATACTGATGAGTTCACACTAGAAATTCATCACGGTGGAATTTTTATTGGTTTTGATCATTTGAGGACATATGTGAATGAGAAGATTGACTGGTTTGATCATTGTGAGGTTGACACTTGGTCACCACTTTGGTTTGATGACTTTATTGAGCAGTTAGGTTACACCAAAACTCCTCAGTTGAAGATGTATTGGCTGCTGCCAGGGAAACAACTTGTAGATGGTTTGAGAATGATTGCTACTGATAAAGACACAATTGTGATGTGTTCAGTTGTGGACAAGGTGAAGAATTTGATTCTGTACTTTGATCATGACGATTGTGTTGCAGGGGTAAATTCGGATAATGTTTCCAACCCTGTAACAAAACTACCCAAAGTTCAGAATGACAATTTCTCAATTCGTGTGGAAGAAAATGGCAATGGCAGTGAGGATGATAGTGATTTTTTGGACAGTGATTATGAGTTTTTGGATGGCTACGATGATCTATTTGTGGACCATGTCGATGAGGACGTGGAAGATCAAGGGGTAGCTAAAGGGATGAAGATTGCAAAGGGAAAGAAGGCTGTAGGATGCAGGCTGAGAGGATCTGAAGTAGTAGCAACTAATGATGATGGAGAGGATATTTCAACTGATGAGGAAGGGCTACAGCTTCCTCGTGAATTAAGGGAGGGTCAAGTTAATCTCAAGTTCAAGTCTTTTAGGCCAGAGGACATTAAAAACACAACATTTAAAGTTGGTATGTTTTTTGAGTCTGTTGAGGCCCTAAGAGTTGCAATCACTGAATACAGTGTGAAGAATAGGGTTGAGATCAAGATGCCAAGAAATGACAGGAAGAGGATCAGGGCACACTGTGTTTATGGTTGCCCATGGAACTTGTATGCTTCATGGGATAGTAGAGTAAAGACATTCATGGTGAAAACCTATCTTGGAGAGCACAATTGTCAAAAGGAATGGGTTTTAAAAAAGTGCACCTCAAAGTGGCTAGCTGAGAAGTACATGGAGACATTCAGATATGATGACAAGATGACACTTTCTAACTCTGCAAAAATAGTTCAAAAGGATTTGAATTTGACACCTTCACGAAGCAAACTTGCTAGAGCAAGAAGGACTGCATTGAAGGCCATCTATGGAGATGAGAGTGAGCAATTCAACCAACTATGGGACTATGGCCATGAGATAAGGAGAAGCAATCCAGGAAGTTCATTCTATCTAAATCAAGTGAATAGTCATTTCAGTACATGCTACATCTCACTTGATGCATGCAAAAGGGGATTTCTCAGTGGTTGTAGACCCTTCATATGCTTGGATGGGTGTCACATAAAGACCAAATTTGGTGGAATACTACTGACTGCAGTTGGTATTGACCCTAACGACTGTATATACCCAATTGCAATGGCTGTGATAGAGGTTGAATCGTTGTGTACTTGGAAGTGGTTCTTACAGACTTTGAAGAGTGATTTGGGCATTGAAAACACCTTTCCATGGACCATCATGACAGATAAGCAGAAGGTATACTTCTTTCCTATCATGAAAAATATGCTATTATTTTGTCAATTTTGCTAACCTACTAATTCCTGCTGTGGAACACGTGTTCCCAGACTCAGAGCACAGATTTTGTGTTAGGCATCTCTACTCCAACTTCCAGCAACATTTCAAGGGTGAAATCTTGAAGGAACAGTTATGGGCTTGTGCAAGATCTACTACAATCAGAAGGTGGAATGTTAACATGGACAAGATGAGAGAACTAAACAAGGATGCATTTGATTGGTTGGAGAAAATGTCGCCTAATACTTGGGTAAGGGCTTTCTTCTCTGAATTCTCCAAGTGTGATGTTTTGTTGAATAATAATTGTGAAGTATTCAACAAGTACATATTGGATGCTAGAGAATTGCCTATCCTTAGTATGTTTGAAAGGATCAAGCAACAACTGATGACTAGATATTATACCAAGCAAAAGGAAATGTCAGAACAATTTGTAGGTGAGGTATGTGTTAGAGTATATTTGGTAGTATAGATAGAAATATCATAGACTGCCATATGTATCCCGGGGGGTTGCCTTACCCCCAAGTCTTGTACTCTCATATATACCGGCCGAGGCCTCAATGCAATACATCCACAATCATTATACGCATCCCTCTCTACTCTCCTACATGGTATCACGAGTCCAAGTTTTGGTCCCAGGTCACAAACCCTAAAGCTTCCGCTGCTCCTCGCTGTAGGATCGAGGAGGCCGACTAGAGGGGGGGTGAATAGTCGGTTCTAAAAATTCTAACAAGACTTAACCGATAAAAATGCGGAATTAAAACGATCGGTCAAAACTCGACTACACCCCAATAGTATGTCTCTCAACTATGTGCACAAACACCCTATGTCTAGATCAAGGTTTGCAATCCTAGGGTGACAATCAAGCAAGAATGTTTCTAAGAATATAAATTGCTTGAATGTAAGTTACACAAATTAAATGAACTCAAGTGAAGAAACCACAAAGGAGAGACACCGAATTTTTCCCGTGGTCTCGGTGACTTGCCGGTCACCCCTAATCCACGTTGAGGTGGATTCAATGTTCCAACCGCTCCTCTATCAAGGCACCGCTTGATCTTGAGCCGGCTTGAACCAAAGAACCGCTCCACACCTCGATTCCACTAGAGTTGCTCTTCACCACTCCGGTGAGGCGAGCACAAAGCCTCTCACAAGCACACCGGGCCTTCTCACAAGCTTCTCTTGAGAAGATCACCGGATCACAGCACCACCACGCCATCTAGGTGTCGGCAAACACCAAGAGTAACAAGTCAAGACTCACTTGACCCTTCACCAAGTGCCTAAAGCTCAATCTCTTATGCAAATGCACTCAAATCTTGCCTCTCACCCTCTCTTATGTGCAACACATGCACAAACTCATGGGGAGGACTTGCACAAGCTCAAGGATGCTCAATGGAATGCTCAGCACCCATCCAAGGTGCAGGAGACCGGGTATATATATAGGCCAACCCTCCCAAACTAGCCGTTACATACAATCAGCCCGAAACGCTCTGTTTTGGCGGACTGTCCACCCTACAAGGCCGGACGGTCTGCCATTTGAACTCCAACGGCTATATTCTCAATAAATGCCTCTCTCAGTCGACCGTTATGCCTATCGCGGACTGTCCGCCTTATAAAAGTGCCCTGGAACCCTCAGAAACAGTTTCTGCGTAAAGGGTCCGCCATTAGGTCCGCGGGTCAGAAAATCAACTGCGGACGGTCCGCCAGGAATTGGCGGACGGTCTGCCATTCGCGGACTGTCTGCCTCAAAAGTGGCGGACGGTCCGCAGTCCATTTTTTCAGCACGACCGAGGCTCAGTAAAAAGGTCATAACTCTTAGCTCCGATGTCCAAATTAGGTGATCTTGGACTCTATGGAAAGCTTGTTCAGAGGACTACACATCCCAACTGAATGCGTGACCCAAAACACATTGGATCAAGGCAAAAAAGCAATCCAAGATCCACCTCTCATTTCCATCAACCTTTTGCTAAACGATTTTTAGCAAACTACCGGTTCCTTGTCAAGGTAGGTATGCATATGCAAGATTGAGCTTTTCAACACCTAGTAAAGACTCAAGCATCATCAAGACCCCTCTTAATAGTACGACATTCTATCTTATCAATCCGGTCTTTTCTTCACTAATCACCGAGACCGGCAAAATGAAATGCCCTACATTTCATACCTTTGCCTTGAGCAAATTCATTGGGTCTTCCATGATGCCCATATGCATATTGTTCATCACCATAATTTCTTCAAGGCTCTTTATGTTCATCAACATATAGACCGTGCCCACTTTATCTCATCAATATACATGATATCGATCAACATATGCTTTTCATCTTCTTGCATTCTTCATATGATTGATGTGGATCACTCATAGCTTCATATAACATTTCATGGTCCATCAGCCCAAGCCTTTACTCGCCCTTCACCACTACCTTGGTCCCTCGACGCCAAGCCTCTTGCTTGCCCTTCAACCTTGCATGGTCCATCGCAGCCAAGTCTTGCTTGTCCTTCACCATCTTGTTATACAAAACCACTTTGTATACCACATCTTTAATGTATTCACTTCATTATTATGATCACCATATGAAATTCCAATCCAACAATATTTCCTTGGTGATCACTAACTTATCATGCTCATCCTTTTGATATTTATCAATTTGAGATGCTCATATTTCTTCACACTTTCATCACAACTAGTTGAGCCTTGCAATGAATTCAAGCCACTTCACCACCATGGCTCAAGTTGCTCATACTAGTGTATCTATAGACTAATCACCTGTGTATCTCAATATAAACATATATTAGTCCACCTAGGTTGTCACTCAATTACCAAAACCAAACAAGGACCTTTCATTGCGCCTCCCTGTTCCTTCAGGTGTCGTCGGCCATTCCCCACGGTGCGCACCAGCGCTCCTTCGACGGCCTAGTAGCGCGCCCCCGGGGAGGTCACCCATGATCTCTGCCGGGGGCTGCGCCCTCCAAGTTCTGATGGTGGCAGACCGAATCGATCCGCCGCCAGCGTCGTCAAGCAGCAGCAGATCGTGAGGAACTCACCCGGGTGTCGTCGTCCACGGGATGGCATTCGTCTTTCGCCTCATCTCCTGGCAGGATCCGGCCCTTCCCCGCGGAAGCCGCTGGATCCGGCGGCCTCCTTCGCATCCGCCGGCGCGGCTCTGCCCGTCCGGGCCTTGGCCCGCCGGTGACCATAGTGGCGGCGGCTGGCCACCCCCCCACTTCTTCCCCGTTGCTCCTCCAAGGTGGACTCGGCGGCCTCCTTCGCTCCGTCGGGCCGTCGTCGTCCTCCGCGTGGCGGAATCTGCCACGCCCGGCGGCCTCCACCACCGGCGGTGCGCCTCCCCTCCGCCCGCCCTCCTCTTCCTCTTCCCCGGCAGGATCCGCCGCCGGCGGATGGGCTCCGCCCCATCCGTTTCCACCCCGATGTCCTGTCCCTCCGCCCTCTGATTTACTCTTCCGTCTCTCACATCGGGCTATGGCCTGATGGCTGTTGACCGTGGGAGGAGAAAGAGAAAGTCAAGAGTGTGGTGGCCTGTGCTAGATGCACCCGGAGGTTCTACACAACATGTGCTGCTGTACCCATTTTTTTGGATGATTTCTCCGCTCTTGTACTCGATCACTGGTCGAGATTGAGTCGCCCACCGCCCGTCGACCCCGCGCCATGACCTCGACATCGGCATCGACTTCACCGGCCTCTTCTTCATGTACGACCGTACGGCATGGCGAGATGGCCGGCACCCGGGGGCGCTTGTTTGCGCCGCCGCCTACATCGCCGCTTCTTCCGCACATCATCCTTCGTCGGCTCGTCTTCGCCACCACCGATCGGGACGCCTTCACCGACTTCGTCCACCGTCGTCTCGCCTCGCTCATGCTCGGTCTGATCAGCCGACGTGCGTGATCCATCCGGCTCCCAAAACGTCCGTCCTCGTCGTGTGCGCTCCTTCACCGAGTACGGCGGGCTGCCGCTGCTTCGCCTCTTCGAGCAGCAGTGGCATCACTCGTGGTCTTCACTGCAGTTGCTTCCTCACAGCCGCCGACTATGTCCACGACCTCATCGTCGACTACGCATCGCTGCGCCCTTCGCGCATGGTCTTCATCAAGCCGTTCGAGTTTTTCATCGTCTCCTTCGAGCACCGCTGCCGCGTCGCCTGGGTCGTCCGGCCTTGCGCTGGAAAATCCGGGATCTCATCCTCGCTTCGTCCAGCACAACCATCGCCAGTGTCGCCATCACCTCTATTCCAAGCAACTACAGGTGTCGGCATCTTCTACCTCGCCGTCTTCAGCGCCTGCGACCGCTTTGGAGGCCTTCTCTGCTGGTCCCCTCTGGCGACAGCGTCTGGTTGCGCACCCTCCCTTGCACGTCCGGTATTGGCAACACCGGTGCATGCCCATCGTCCCCAATGCGTTCCCGGGCCTGGCAAACCCGGGCATGCCTCGCCCGATGGCCTGACTGCATCGACTTCGGCATTGCTTACTCTACGACTGCCTCGACGCGTTGCCATCTTCATCTTCGGTGTCTTCCCCGTCACGCCACCATCACGGCGCCTCCACGTGCGCCCGCGGCTTCATGTGCGGCTACCTCGTCTCCGACAACCTCGACAGCTCTACGTCGACCACGGCTATCCTACGCACGGCATCTTCGACCATGGCTCTTCGCCCTCTAGCTCGGCTACCTCGACATCGGCACAAAGGGCTACCATCCGCATGAGATACTCGCCGGTTCTCTCCAGTCACAGCATCCGCACCGCACCGACGTTATGATTGCGGGGGAGGGGGGGGGGGGGGGGGGGGGGCTGTAAGTCCGTCGGCTCGTGCCTTCGGCTTCTTCTCCAGTCTCACCGTCTGCGGTGCTCCCGCTGTGACTGCATGGGAGTGTTAGAGTATACTTGGTTGTATAGATAGAAATATTATAGACTGCCATATGTATCCCGGGGGGTTGCCTTACCCCCCAAGTCTTGTACTCTCATATATACCGGCCGAGGCCTCAATGCAATACATCCACAATCATTATACACATCCCTCTCTACTCTCCTACGTTGTATCACGAGTCCAAGTTTTGATCCCAGGTCACAAACCCTAAAGCTTCCGCTGCTCCTATCGCCTCCCTGTTCCTTCAGGCGCCATCGGCCATTCCCCACGGTGCGCACTAGCGCTCCTTTGACGGCCCAGTAGCGCGCCCCCCGGGAGGTCACCCATGATATCTGTCGGGGGCCGCGCCCTCCAAGGTCTGATGGTGGCAGATCGAATCGATCCGACGCCAGCATCGTCAAGCAACAGCAGATCATGAGGAACTCACCCGGGTGTCATCGTCCACGGGATGGGATTCGTCTTCCGCCTCATCTCCTGGCAGGATCCGCCCCTTTCCCCGCGGAACCCGCTGGATCTGGCGGCCTCCTTCGCATCCGCCGGCGCGGCTTCGCCCGTCCAGGCCTTGTCCCGCCGGTGACCGTGGTGGCGGCGGCTGGCCACCCCCCTACTTCTTCCCCGCCACTCCTCCAAGGTGGACTCGACGGCCTCCTTCGCTCCGTCGGGCTGTCGTCGTCCTCCGCGCGGCGGAATCCACCACGCCCGGCGGCCTTCACTACCGGCGGCGCGCCTCCCCTCCGCCCGCCCTCCTCTTCCTCTTCCCCGGCGGGATCCGCCGCCGGCGGATGGGCTCCGCCCCATCCGTTTCCACCCCGACGTCCTGTCCCTCCGCCCTCTGATTTGCTCTTCTGTCTCTCACATCGGGCTATGGCCTGATGGCTGTTGACCGTGGGAGGAGAAAGAGAAAGTCAAGAGGGTGGTGGCCTGTGCTAGATGCAACCGGAGGTTCTACACAACATGTGCTGTTGTATCATTTTTTTGGATGATTTCACTACTCTTTTACTCGATCACTGGTCGAGATTGAGTCGCCCACCGCCCGTCGACCCCGCGCCATGACCTCGACATCGGCATCGACTTCACCGGCCTCTTCTTCCTCTACGACCGTACGACATGGCGAGATGGCCGGCACCCGGGGGCACTTGTTTGCGCCGCCGCCTACATTGCCGCTTCTTCCGCACGTCGTCCTTCGCCAGCTCGTCTTCGCCACCACCGATCGGGACGCCTTCACCGACTTCGTCCACCGTCGTCTCACCTCGCTCATGCTCGGTCTGATCAGCCGACGTGCGTGATCCACCCGGCTCCCGTGACGTCTGTCCTCGTCGTGTGCGCTCCTTCACCGAGTACGGCGGGCTGCCGCTGCTTTGCCTCTTCGGGCAGCAGTGGCATCACTCGTGGTCTTCTCCGCCGTTGCTTCCTCACAGCCGCCGACCATGTCCACGACCTCGTCATCGACTACGCATCGCTGCGCCCTTCGCGCATGGTCTTCATCAAGCCGTTCGAGTTCTTCGTCATCTCCTTCGAGCACCGCTGCCTCGTCGCCTGGGTCATCCGGCCTTGCGCTAGAAAATCCGGGATCTCCTCCTCGCTTCGTCCAGCACAACCATCGCCAGTGTCGCCATCACCTCTACTCCAAGCAACTGCAGGTGTCGTCATCTTCTACCTCGCCGTCTTCAGCGCCTGCGACCGCTTTGGAGGCCTTCTCTGCTGGTCCCCTCCGGCGACGGCGTCTGGTTGCGCACCCTCCCTTGCACGTCCGGTATTGGCAACACCGGTGCATGCCCATCGTCCCCGACGCGTTCCCGGGCCTGGCAAATCCGGGCATGCCTCGCCCGATGGCCTGACTGCATCGACTTCGGCATTGCTTCCTCTACGACTGCCTCGACGCATCGCCATCTTCGTCTTCGGCGTCTTCTCCGTCACGCCACCATCATGGCGCCTCCTCATGCGCCTGCGGCTTCATGTGCGGCTACCTCGTCTTCGACAACCTCGACAGCTCTACGTCGACCACGACTATCCTACGCGCGGCATCTTCGACCATGGCTCTTCGCCCTCCAGCTCGGCTACCTCGACATCGGCACAAAGGGCTACCATCCGCATGAGATAGTCGCCGGTTCTCTCCAGTCGCAGCATCCGCACC
This sequence comes from Urochloa ruziziensis, assembly GCA_015476505.1. NCBI lineage: Eukaryota > Viridiplantae > Streptophyta > Magnoliopsida > Poales > Poaceae > Urochloa > Urochloa ruziziensis. Next base: position 31,231,546 of record CM027119.1, on the reverse strand, counting down.
GACGTTATGACTGCGGGAGGGGGGGGGGGGGGGCTGTAAGTCCGTCGGCTCATGCCTTCGGCTTCTTCTCCAGTCTCACCGTCTGCGGTGCTCCCGCTGTGACTGCGGGGGAGTGTTAGAGTATATTTGGTAGTATAGATAGAAATATCATAGATTGTCATATGTATCCCGGGGGGTTGCCTTACCCCCAAGTCTTGTACTCTCATATATACCGGCCGAGGCCTCAATGCAATACATCCACAATCATTATACGCATCCCTCTCTACTGTCCTACAGTATGCCCCAAGTTTAGGAAGAAAGTGCAGAAGCAAGAAGACTGGTCGAATTTGTGCTATGCTATACCATCTGGTCAGGGAGTATTCCAAGTTCAAGAGAGAGAATTCCAATACATTGTTGACATTAATGCTAGGATATGTGATTGTCGGAGGTGGAATCTGACAGGAATCCCATGTAAGCATGCCATCTCATGCTTAAGGCATGAGAGGATTCTAGCTGAGAGTGTCTTGCATCCTTGCTACTCAGTTGATTCATTTAATAGAGCTTATGGCACCAATATCTGGCCTTGCAAGGACATGAGCACCTGGGAAAGGTTAATGGTCCTCAAGTCCTTCCACCTATGTATGAGAAGAAACTAGGTAGGCCTCCTAAGTCAAGAAGAAAGCAGCCACATGAAGTCCAAGGAAAGAATGGGCCTAAAATGTCAAAACATGGAGTGGTCATTACTTGTGGATACTGCAAAGGAGAAAACCATAATGCAGCCGGTTGCATGCTAAAGAAGTTAGGCTTAAGGCCTGATGAACATGAACCTCAAATGGTAGAGGATGAAGCTGAACTAAACCAGGTAATATATTGAACCTCAAATATACTTGCTCATTTGATGCTAGTGGTACTTTTTTTTCTGTGCTGCTACTGGTAGGAAAACTTGTTAACAAATGTGCATTTAGGAGGAGATGGGACAAGAAGATCCTGCTAGTTCTCAGTGGTTTACACAAGGAGCTCCTACAGGTTCTCAAATATTCTCAGAGCAAGTATCTTCCAGTACACATTTGTTCTCACAGCAAGATCCTGCAAGTTCTCAATTCTTCCCACAATTTACCTCGACCATGTTGATGCAGATGATGGAACAGGTAATCACAAATATGATTCACAATTCCTCATCTGATGTCCTTGCTACTTATCTATGCTATGCTATCAATTCAATTTCAGGTTTCACAGTCAACAATGTCCTCGCAGCATCCAGGGCCAGTTCCAGATTCTGTGGTCATTAGCTCCAACAGACCAATGGCAAGGCCAACTACATTGACCACTGCAACTAAGGAAGGCAAGGCTGCTGCAAAGAAGAAGAGGGCATCAAAGAAGCCTGGAGATGCTCCTGCTAATAGAAAGGCTGCAAAAAACTGCAGTGAATATTAGAAAGAAAGCTTGATGTGCAGGACAAAGCTGCATGTTTTTTTGTTTTTAAATCACATTCAAACATAGATAGTTCCTTTTCATTTTCTGTTAATGACAGATAGTCACCTGTATAAATAGCAGCAAAAGTCACGGTTCTCACAGCTTACTACACTGATATCCTAGGCCGGCAGGATGAAGTTCAGTGGGATTTTGATGTGGCTGCCCTCTGTCAGGACCTCCCACATGTGCAAGCAGACCTGCTGGTGGCGCCCTTCCAAGCTCGTGTTTAGTTCGCGAAAACATTTCGTGAAAAGATTTCGGGTTTTGATTTTATCAATTTAGAAGTAGTAAATGTAGAAGAAAAATGTGGAAAGTTATATGGATAGGTTGGAATTCTCGAGACGAATCTAACGATGGTAATTAGAGGGTAATTAATCCATAATTAGCAGATGATTACTGTAGCACTGCTGTTGCAAATCATGGATTAAGTAGACTCATTAGATTCGTCTCGCGATTTACAGTCTATCCATATAACTTTTCACCTTTTTCGTTTACATTTAATACTTCATGCATCAAAGATTCTCCTTTGATGTGATGGATGAAAATATTTCGGGTGGAAACTAAACATGGCCCAAGTTGCTGAAGCAAGAAATGCTGTCCGCAGGATGAACAGAGACAGCGCGCCTGGCCCAGATGGTGTTGGACTAGCATTCTATGCAGTAGCTTGGGATGCAGTCAGTGAGGATTTGATGCAGATGCTCCACCAATTCCATTCTGGAACAGTCGAGTTGGAAAGGCTTAACAGAGCGCACATTGTTTTGATCCCAAAGACAGCGGCAGCCAATGCACCTAACCTGTTCAGACTAGTTTCCCTACAAAATTTCCCCATCAAGGTCATCACCAAAATCCTGACCACAAGACTACAAGACCAAATCTCAAGCCTGATTGATATTGACCAGACAGGTTTTCTGAAGGGCAGATCAATATCAGAAAATTTCGTTTATGCGACGGAATTAGTTCAATGCTGCCACCGACGCCGCTGCCCAACTCTGGTTCTAAAACTTGATTTTACAAAAGCTTTCGACTCCGTTTCATGGAACTCACTCTTGCACATCATGGAAGCGAGAGGTTTCCCACCAAGGTGGTGCCACTGGATTCACCAACTATTCACCACATCCAAGTCTGCTGTGCTAGTCAACGGATACCCAGGATCGTGGATCACCTGCAAACGTGGTCTTCGCCAAGGTGATGCGCTGTCCCCCTATCTGTTCTTGCTCGTGGCAGACATGCTCCAGCGTCTGATACAAACTGATGGCTCCGTGAGACACCCAATGGCTGATCAGAGTTGCCCGGTCCTGCAGTATGCTGATGACACGCTTCTCCTGGTCAGAGCAGAGTTGAGTGACATTCGGAAGCTAAAGCTGATTCTGGACTCCTTTGCACTTGCTACTGGCCTCAAGATCAATTCTCACAAAAGCACGGTGATTCCAATGCATGTTTCCCCGAGGCTGCTGCCACGCCTGATCAAGATACTAGGCTGCAAACAAGAATCTTTCCCACAGACCTACCTAGGACTCCCCCTCTCCAATGTCAAGTTGAACTTGTCCGCTTTCACCCCTCTAATTGCCAAGGTTGACCGCTACTTGGCAGGATGGAAGGCGCTGCTTCTGAACCATGCTGGACGGGTAGTCTTGATCAACTCGGTGCTTGACGGACTGCCCACATACCTTATGGGAGCTGTGCCACTCCCCCCTGGAATACTTACACAGCTTGACGCAAAACGACGTGCTTTCCTGTGGAGTGGCTCTACTACTGTCTCGGGCGCACAATGCTTGGTAGCACGGGAAAAGGCTTGCCTCTCCAAGGAAGATGGCGGCCTGGGAATCAGAAGATTGGATGTCCAAAACTCCTGCCTGTTGCTGAAATTGATCCACAGACTATACCACCACGCAGGGTCAGCCTGGGCCAACTGGGCACGAGACAAGGTTTGCCTAGCAACACTGGAAGGAGATGTACATGGCGCGCACTGGGAGGCTTTGAGAAACCTCTTGCCTGCATACCGGAGCATCACACGGGTACAGCTTGGCAATGGCACCACCACAGCGTTTTGGGAAGATATCTGGGCTGACGAGCAACCACTAGCTGTCAAGTTCCCCTCGCTGCACAGCCATGTCAAAAAGACAGGTGCAACGGTTCAGGATGTGATCCAAAATGGACTCCAACGCTACCTGTTCCCTCGCTTGACCAACCAAGCAACAGAAGAGCTAAATGTGATCCAGGCACTCATCGACAACGTTGTTCTGACCGAAGATGAAGATACACGCACCTGCTATTTCCAAGGTGATCAAAATAGGCTCCTGACATCACAAATCTATCGCTCATCTATCTCAAGTGGAGAGGAATGTGGCTGGTTTCAGTTTGTATGGCAAAGCTATGCACCACCGCGAGTAAAATTCTTTGGATGGCTCCTTACTCAGGAACGGATTCAGACCAAAGATGTCCTACTGCGCAAACATGTTCTTGATGATGCTACTTGTGACTTATGTGGATCAGCAACTGAAACGGCGAGCCATTTGATCTCGGGCTGTCCATTCGCTGCTACTTTCTGGGAACATTTAGGATGGCCAACCCAAATGGTACCACTGGCACACTCTATCTGGGCAACAGAGACACCGCTGTAGGTGCCGCGACAACTTCAGTCCACCTTCCTCCTTCTATGCTGCTGGCAACTATGGAAGCACCGACATGACGTCGTATTCCGAAAGGAAGCACCCAATCTGGCTAAGCTACTACACACATGCAAGCAAGAATGCAACCTGTGGAGATGCCGTATCCCTTCTAGATATACGTATGTAATAGACTCCTGGTGTTTGATGTTCCAAATGACTTAAACTTTCTCTCCCCAACTGCTCTGTAACTATTAGGCCGATGGCCAACATCTGTACTCGGTGCTTGCGCCGTCCATTACCGGCTTGCCGGGATCAGTGGTAAAGAATCAGGTGGGGACTCTCATCCCACGTGGAAAAAAAAATAGCAGCCATTAGCCACAAGAAAGCTAGGCCGAGACAGATAGTCATTGTATAATGAAGTCATCAGCCAAAATATCCACACTGGACAAGTGCTCGACATTTTTCACTTAATTGAATTGGTAATTCAGGAAACATTCAATCCTTGTGTTTAAATATTCAGTGAACAGACATATTGGTGACCAATATGCATACACATGCAACTACTACACAGGTATCAACGCATTCATCTTCAGAGTTCAGAATCATTTGCTCCTCAAGCCAGGTCCGTTCGAGCTGGGAAAGCCGTAGGGGTTGCAAGCAGCTTCATCTTGTCGTACTCGCATGGTGTCTCCTCCTTCTCCTTGTCCTTGTGACCTTGTCCGTGGTTCTCTTCACCAGAGCCGGCGCATCGACAGAGAAGCGTCAACGAGCCCGCGAGGTAGCGATGGAGCGTCTGCATCCGCGTCCGCGTCGAGCAGCGCACGGCTGGAGAATGACGAGCACAACCGCAATGAATCGGCATGGCGACAACTGCGGATTCGACGGCGGCGGCGAGGCGATTTGGGGAATTCGACGATGGCTAGGGATTTGAGAGGGTAGCTTTTGCAATTAGGCCTTCCAATCGGATTTTTTGTTGCATAAAAGTCCAACGAGCCCTACGCCAAACCAACCTGTCGATCCACATCGGAGTCCATCGTGGACGGCCACGTTGGCTACTGGAGCGGGTCCGCGCCCGTTTGGACTGGTGATGCCGCCCGTTGCAAGTTTGAGCACCTAAAGTATGCAATTTGTAAGTTTGGGGACCTGGATGACACGAGTGGACAAGTTTAAGGATCGGCTATACATTTTACTCAAATTAAAATACCATAGCAGTTTATGATCAAATCACTCAATCGATCTTGAGATCCATTATCATTATTGTATTTCTTGTTAAATAAGTAACTCTATAACGCCGGGAGGATTGGCACCCTCCCGGCGAGTCAAGCCACTGTAGCATTTTTTTTCTTTCTTTTTTACATTTTTTTGTTTTTCTTTTATTTTTTTCATTTCTTTTTTTTGGTTTTTTCCCTTTTCATATATGAGTACTACTTTAATTTTGTCTCCAGCAAAAATAAGTACATGTATGTCAAAAAAAGCATCGTCATCTATAGTGCCTGCCATGTGGTTTCAAACTTTCAACGTTGCGCTTTACGTGTTGCTTCTTGGCATTGTCTTCAAAAGAAATAGGTACATCCATGTCGCCGAAAGAGCAAGTATATAAGTAACTCTATATCGCTGGAAGGTTTGGCGCCCTCCCAGCGACCGTGGCACTGTAGCAAATATTTTTTCATTTTCTATATTTTTTGTTTTTCTTTTATTTTTTTTTCATTTTTCATTTTTTTTATTTTTTCCTTTTCATATATGAGTACTACTTTAATTTTGTCACTAGCAAAAATAAGTACATCTATGTCAAAAAAAAGCATCGTCATCTATAGTTGGCACATCCTTGCCTGCCACGTGGTTTCAAACTTTCAACGTTGCGCTTTACGTGTTGCTTCTTGGCATTGTCTTCAGAAGAAATAGGTACATCCATGTCGCCGAAAGAGTAAGTATCTCTATAGCCGCGGGGAGGTTTGCGCCCTCCCCAGCGCCTCTGGCACTATAGCGCACTATAGCGCTGCAGTCAGCTATAGTGCGCTACAGTGCACTTTTTTTTCCTTTTAAAACTTTTTTACAACATATTTTTTTTCGCTACAGTATGTCTATTTTTTTCACACGAGTATCACGTCTGGTGGTACCTCAGTATTATCTCTAGAAGAAATACATGCATCCATACCGGTAAAAAAATGCATCCAACCAGAGTCGGTGCGTCCTCGCCACATGATTCCAAATGAAATTGTGGTGCCCTTCATGCATTAGAGCTGTCGTTGCCTCCTCACGAAGTTTAGAACGTGACACAAATATTGCGCTCCTCGGCTGCTCGCACAATCTCTCGCATCACGTGTCAACTCGCCACCTTTTTCCCTGCTCTTGAGCCCCAGTTCGGATCAGAGGTAGTGCAGCTGTCTCGGAGGGACATACCGTCCACCATGGGCTTACCGACCTTACATGTGAATCTCACGACTACCGTTATGCATCCATACCGGTAAAAAAATGCGTCCAACCAGAGTTGGTGCGTCCTCGCCACATGATTCCAAATGAAATTGTGATGCCCTTCATGCATTAGAGATGTCGTTGCCTCCTCACGAAGTTTAGAACGTGACACAAATATTGCGCTCCTCGGCTGCTCGCACAATCTCTCGCATCACATGTTAACTCGCCACCTTTTTCCCTGCTCTTGAGCCCCAGTTTGGATCAGAGGTGGTGCAGCTGCCTCCGAGGGACATACCGTCCACCACGGGCTTACCGACCTTACACGTGAAACTCACGACCACCGTTTTTCGTGAGACGAGTTCGCCGAACCGTAGTTCCTGTCCTCAAGTTGTCCTCTCCCCTCTCTTTCTTATTCGTCGGCCAGCAGGCCAACAACGTCACATCGCGCCGCTTCAGTCCTCAGTTCCTACGAGCTCTAGCGCGGTAATGGCAAAGGGCTGTGGCAGAACCGCTCAAATTAATCCGGCTTAAGTGCGCTAACCTTCCATTGGTCATCACGCAATTAAATCGGAGTAATCTGACAGTCTGTCGGGTCAAGCCCGATACAACCACGAACAGTTACCTCGATCGAAACCAGTCATACAAATACCCACTCGAAGGTGGATCCCAGAGATTACAACACTCCACAAATATTAAACAGGTCCCACTTGAGGTAATTTATTACAAAGCCAAGTTCAGTGCATAAAGTAACGGTTATATCAGAGTTTTCGAAAGCAGCGGAAAAAGAACTAATCATTCGAAGCTGGTAGTAACATCACGTGAAGCCGTCGTGACGTCACTCTAAGCATCCTCGTCCCAAACAACAGACCAGCCAGGAGGAAGGGTGGTTGGCCAGGTAAGACCGGCAACCATCTCCTCAAGGGCGCTACCTGAAAAAATAATTCCACAAGCAAGGCTGAGTATACTAATACTCAGCAAGACTTAACCGTCGGGTGTTAGCTACAACACCAACTTCTAGACATACAAGGCTTTTGGCTGGTGGGTTTGTTTTGCCAAAGAGCGACTAGGAGTGGATCCTTACTTTCAAATATTTTAGCATCAAGTTCTAGTCAAGTTAACCATTCTAGGTAAGCAACCTGTACTAATCAAGCAAGTGGAGCAAGCATTAAGCAAGCATCAAGTTTCTTTCCATCATCATGTTCCACTTTCATTACTCGGTGCGGCAAGAGATCAAGTAGTCTCATTAGCTGCGAGAAACAGACAGTTCGAACCGATTTTAACCTTGCAAGGTGGATACTAAACACACGGAAAAGCATCAACCACAAAGGCCGACGCTAACCAGGCCGTTCCCATCGATCCGTCGGATTGTGTCCGGAGCCAAACTTCCCTTGGATACAAGCCTATCCGGAAATCGCGGCAGCGCCGGCCAGAATCAGGCCTTGCACCACATGTTGCAAGCATGGGGATAAATCCCAGAAGAAGCAGGAAAAAGTCCACGCACCGCTTCACGTAGGTACTAAACTTACCGGTCCCATGCCCAAACAAGTGCTTAGTGCTTTCAAACACTTGACCAACATCGCCGGCACACTTCGACCTTAGCAACTTTTCATAAACCGACGGGGCATCTACATGACCAAAAATCCCCGTCCGTCATCCTTATGATTCCAACATAAGTAAAACAGTTGATTCCTATATCTCGCGAGTGACAGGAAATCACTCGACTTTTACCGGGTCCTTATAGCGGGGCAGCTATCGACCTATCATACTAGTATTGCATAGCATAGGTACCTAGGATCATGCAACTAGGGTTTCAATTCAACTCCTGAACGTAAATGCACAAACATAAACTTAGCAAAACATAGTTGCATGTATTTGAAACATAGGACATGCTCTGGGGCTTGCCTTCAAACTCAAAGTTAGTAGGCTGATCTCCCGAAACTTGGTTCGGGTCTTGATTTGCTTCAACGGCGTTCAGTTGTCCCTCGGACGGTCCATCTCCTTGAGTTGACACGAGCTCGTAGTCTCCGTCGGCGAGAACTTGTTCTACACGAATGCACATGCAATAAGAATATGATCTTCGGTTCGAGTCATCATAGTTGCACAATGATGAACCCGGGTGGATTTCATTTTGTTGATGGTGATTGCGTACACATATATTATTTATATTTGTTTTCACCACAAAACAGCAAAGGTGTGAGTGTGTGATGTTTTTAGTTTATTTAACCATTTATTAAATTAACTTATTCTTATTTAGCTCCTTTTTAGCAATGAAACTTTCATAAATTATTCTGGCAGTTTGGTTCACTATTAAAAAGTGAGAAAATTACTGTATGCTCTTTGTGGCTTTACTTGATTTGCTGACCGAAACTTAGGCCAAGATCATGCATACATTAACCACAACAAAATAAACAAGAACAGCACACTATCATCAAGAATAAATCCTAAGAAATCACACTATCATCCAAAGTCCTTAGAATTTTACCAGAGCCTAAACTAGTCTAAGCAAGCTCACATACCAAAGGATAGCTCCAAAAGATTTGAAGATCCTGCTGTTTGAATTTCTCCAGTTTAAACTGGTATGAATTAAAATGCAAGTTAGCCAGCTCAACTAAGCTCTACTATTTAACAGACATACATCAAGGCGCCACAAGACTTCTGCGAACAGAGTTGAACTCAGAAGCTTCGCAGACTAGTTATTAACAAAGTGGAACCAGCCGTGGAGTGCCAGCCTAAACAATTAGTACTCGGAATCTAGTGTGTAGCTTTGCGCCAACTATCTACAACAGTCTAGAAACTACTCAGAGCATAACATACCAAAAGCTAGCACAAACAAGGCAATAGATTTCAAACTGTGCACAACTTAGAGTATGAACAGATTTGAATCTAACTCAAAATCTACACAGAAAACACCTATACATGCTTTCTAGAAAAGCTAGAACATAGCATCAGGAATACAACAAGACTAGTTTCGCATCAAACTGATTTTTCTACGATTTTTACTCGATTTTTAAAGTTTTAGGATTGAAGTTTAGATCTGACAATCTATCTACAGTTTAACCCCTGGAAACTTGTGCTAAGGCCCCTAGAAAGATCTGTGGCTTGGCAGAGTGGTCCCTGGCCATGGCCGGCGGCTAGTTGGCCGAAATCCAGCGAAGTGGGGCCATGGGGCTTAACAATAACCAGTCGTGGGTGCTCAGGAATGCTCAACGCCTTACCTCGAGTGGATCACGAGTGGATTGGTGACCGGAGGTGGCGCGACGGCGGCGGATGGCAGAGCTGGGCGGCGGCGGCTCTGCTCGAGTTTGCTCCGGCGGCTAGAGTGGCTATTGGCACTCGGCTGAGGGCTGGAGGAACTCGAGGGGTGTGCTGCAGGTGCGCTCGAGTGGTTTGGGGTGCGCTCGAGTGGTTTGGGGTAGAGCTCGAGTGGTTTGTGGCGGAGCTCGAGTGGTTTTTGGCAAGGCTCAAGTCGTTTGCTGAAGGACTGGAATGGTTTGGTGAAGGGCCTGAGTGGTTTGCTGCACTCGAGTGGTTTGCTGCGCACGAGTGGTTTGCAGCACTCGAGTGGTTGGCTGCGCCTGAGTGGTTCACTGGATGGCTACGGGGCGGATCTGAGGAGAGGGCTCGACGGCGGAGCTGAGAGTGGCAGCTAGGGCTCTGGGAAGCTGGGGTAAGGACGTGGCGAGTGCGGGTGACGAGGGACGGCGGCGGAGCAGTGCGCACGGCGAGGAGCGGCGGAGAGGCGGCCTGGCGGCAACAATGGCGAGCGGCGGAAGGGCAGCCTGGCGGTGGCAAATGCAAGCGGCGGAGGGGGAGAGCTCGCGTGCAGGGGGTGCAGGGCCTTTTATAGGCAGTCAAGGCGAGGCTTGGACTGTGGCTCGGAGCAACGAAGCAGCCACGCGGAGCTCAGGGCGGCGCATCGCTGGCTGCCGCGGCGGACATGGCTCGCCGGTCGGCGGCATGTCGCGGCGGGGCGGCGCGGGTCTGGGTGGTCGGTGGCCGGTCGGGGGAAGTTCGCGCGCGGGTTGGCTAGAGGCTGGGGCCCACGACGACTGGCTTGCCGGCCCTAGTCGGGGCAGCGGCGCTGCAGCCCGCCGGCGGGTCGCCGGCGACCACGTGGCGCACGCCAGGCGCCCGTCGCATCTGGTCGGAGTGGCGCGGGGGACAGAGTGGTTCTGTCGGGGACGACCGCGGGGACAGCGCACGGCGCATTTAAGGCACGGGCACGGGCGCGGGCTTGGCATCTGCGTCAGAAGCTGGCCGCCGCGTGGCGGCGCTGTCGGGCGCGTGACTCGCGCGGCGCCGGAGTGCGCCGGCAATTCGTCGAACACATGCCGGGCGTCCATTCAAACCAACTTTTCTCTGAAATTTTGAACTGAAGTTTAAAATCTCCAAAAAGCAAAGTTGTGTTCCAGGTTACCAGCTACAACTTTTGTAAAGGTTGACCTATGAAAAAGTGAGTGGATTCGAGAGAAAACTGAGTAGAAAACAGCATGGACTCGGGTGCCAGCCTGCAGTGAACTTCTGGGTTTTGACTGCCTTTGACTGGGATTTAAGGTGCCTTCCACTCAAAATCTCGAAACGAGCCAATTGACAAAAATGTGTCCCGTTAAAAACTGAACAACTTTTGTATTGGTCGATTTTCAAGTTCTTAAGTGAAATTTCGAATTTGAACCATGCCAATCGTGAAAGGTCATAAGTTCACCGAGGTGCAAGGGAATTTTTGGTAGGATTCCTTAAGTGAAAATCTAGGTGGGGCCAAATTAAACTTAATTAGGCTAAGACAAAAGATTTAGCAGGTGATTAAGTTAATTAAACACCTAGATTGTCACAGCCTACCCCCCTTAAACAGAATCTCGACCCGAGATTCGAGTGTAGAAAGAACTAGTGTGTGCAAGAGTGCTTACGATCATGTAGAAGAAGAAAACCCGGGAACTTGGTGTTCAGATAATCCTCCGTTTCCCATGTCGCTTCCTCTTCCGTGTGATGATTCCACTGTATCTTGTACATTTTAATGATCTTCCTTCTTGTTCCTCTTTCCTTGCGATCGAGAATCTGGAGAGGGTGTTCCACTAAAGCCAGGTCGGGTTCGATCCATGCCACGTCTTGATCAACAATCTCAACTTCTGGAACTCGAACACATTTCTTGAGTTGGGATACGTGAAAAACATTATGGACAGCTGAGAGTCTCTCGGGGAGCTGTACTCGATAAGCTACGGGTCCACAAACTTCTATGATCTCATAGGGTCCAATGTAGCGAGGTGCCAACTTTCCTTTTACTCCGAATCTTTGTACTCCTTTAGTTGGCGAGACCCGTAGATAAACGTAATCTCCGACCACGAACTGTAGGGGCTTCTTCCTCTTATCGAAATAACTCTTCTGTCGGGATTGGTGTTGGTGGTCGTTACGATACGGTTTCACCACCAACATTCCGTCACATTTCAGGCTCATCTTGCTCATAATAAAGTAAAATTGATTATTTCTAATGAGTTCCACAAGTTTTGTATAATTTGTGAGTGCAGGAGCAAACAAGCAAAAGACGAGCCAGAGTTGACACAAAGCCAGGCCGGCCGGCCTATGCCAGGCCGACCGACCCCCTTCTGTGGCCATTTGCCACGTCCTTGATCCAGATGATCACAAACACAAGTCAGATGATCATGAGACGTGCGATCAACGTCGGTTTGATCCAAAGAACCGAAAGGCCTAAGCTACATTTGCATGGATTGAAGGGCCCACCAACATGGGATTCTCGGACAGCTTCAATCCAACGCAACCGTTACCGACCTCAGGGTGCAATCCAGAGCGTCCCTGAAGAAGGCGGTGCCACGGGGCAGCAAGGCCAGGCCGATCGGCCTGGCCTAGGCCGTCCGGCCTCCCCCAGAGGCTGCCACCTGTCCCCCTTCACGTGGTAGTTAAGCAGAGCATTAGCTTACACTTGACGCCTGCAACCGCCCCTGGAAGCTATAAAAGGGACCCTCCTTCACCTTGAGAGATCATCCATCAATTCATCCAAAGGAGAGAAGAGTAGCTTAGTGAGTTTGAGTTCTCATCTTTAGAGTAGAGTAGGGAGAGAGTGGGTGAGTTGCTCGGGTGACAGCCGAGCTTTGTAGAGAGAGTCCGGGATTTCTCTCTCGGTCTCGTCTTGACATTTCCGCCCCCGAGGAATATATTCAGGAGTTATCTTCAGTAAGTCCTCGGTCCCTTGTCTTTAGTACTTCGCTAGTTTACAACTTACTTTCAGCAAGTTATCATATTTATCTTTGATCTGCGGGTACCTGAGTCTGCTCGAGTGACAGCGACTCTTGTTTGGGGTTTCCTCTATAGCCCTTCGCGTTGGGTGGAGGTCAGTGACTGAAAGCTTAGGCGTGGTGCCTGTGCTAGCTAGTCATCTCAGGTTGTGTTGCACCCCACGGAATTGCAGTGGTAGGCGGCAGGTGGTGACAGCCCTGTCCGTCCTTTGTATTCCACCACGTTCGGGTGTACTCATAACAGTAGTGCTGAGCCCGGAAGAACCCCTCTCTCACCCCATTCTGAGTTCTTCCCGTTCTAGCCGTCAAAGCAGATCAGGTTAGGTATCGATAGTTTGTCTGGGGTAAAGAGTAGCTAACTAAAGTCAAGCTCTCTACCCATTTATCCTTTTTCTCCTTGGTGGATCTGGTTAGAAAAGTTCTAGGCTAGTCGCGTCTACCGTTCCTTGGATTCGATATCCAGGTTCTTACTCCCCTGGTGAAAGGCTACATCGGACTCCGTGCGCTTGCGAATTTTAGTTAGGCTAAGGAGTGCCAACAAGCTTTTCTGGCGCCGTTGCCGGGGAACGGTAGCAACACTAGTGTAGGATCTTTTTAGCCGTACACTTTTACCCCCATAACCATCTACCACATGGAGTTTTCTCCTAGTTACCCGACGGTTCCATCTAGCGAGTATTTGGAACCGCCTTCATCTTGCCACCCCATACCACTTCATGGCTTCGAGATCTGTCCCAGTCTCGTTGCCATGGTTCGTGCACAGTCTTTCGGTGGAACGAAGGACGAAAGTCCCTATGCTCACTTGCAGGTTTTCGAGGAGAATTGCTCTCTTCTGATTATACCCGGCGTAAACCAAGACACTATCCGATGGAAACTTTTCCCATTTTCTCTGATGGGAAATGCAAAATCTTGGTACGACCGGACTGCAAGGTGATTTAGCGGAGATTGGATCAAGTTGAAGGACGAGTTTTGTCTGTTCTTTTACCCTGTCT